>JANTCA010009957.1:0-13326 GCA_024741275.1 Chironex yamaguchii | reverse complement strand
CTTGTAAGGGTACTTTCTTACCGGGCTTTTTCTAACAAGACACTTTCTAACCATACACCTTCTAGTAAAACACCTCCTAGCCATACACCTTCTACTAAGACACTTCCTAACCATAGACCTTTTAACGGGACACTTTCTAACCATACACTTTCTCAGAGGACACTTGCTAACCATACATCTTCTAGTAAGACACTTGCTAACCATACACCTTTTGACAGGACACTTGCTAACTTTACACCTTACTAAATGGACATTGTCTTAAGAGGACACTTTTAAACAAAACACTGTCTTAAGAGGACGCTTTTAAACTAAGCACTTTCTAACCATACACCTTCTGGTAGGACACTTCCTAGCCATACACCTTTTAACGGGACACTTTCTAACCATACAGGTTCTAACAGGACACTTGCTAACAGGACACCTTCGAGCAGGACAACTTACATTGCACCTTCTATCAGAGACGTGCTTTAAGTTTTTTTTGCAATCAACTACTATTAAGTCGAGCAATTAGTTGTTTGTAGTAGTGAGTACGCATATATTGCTTTTGCATGCCACGTTTGAGATACAGGTTTTAAGGTGAAGTTGGATTTATAGGTGAAGCTTATCACGTGTCACACATGTGTAGCATTTGAACAACCAATCGCGAATGATAATTGAGCTTGAACGGCCTGTTCGTTTGATGTTTGTGGTAGCAAACATTAAAACACAAATACCAGTGGCATCTATTCAAGGTAAGACAAATGGCAGCAATGCAAGTCATTCTTCCACCCACGCCTCCACGAACAGTGCATCTGCAGTGTAATTGCTAACGGGACTCAGTTAAGGGGACAACTAATATAATGTGAAGCCCACTCGTCAAATTCCGTTCGTTGTATGCATAACTGTCTGCTTATAAAACAAGTTGTAAAGATGTCACGCGCCTGCATTTGTTGTGCGCGCATAGACCAAAGACAGTGACTTGCGTGTGGTGTGGTGTCTCTATGCTGGGAGGTGTCCAGAAGCAAAAGGGGTTTTGGATACACTCGTACATCAGAAACCCTCTACACGAAACTCAGTACTGGGACTAACTAAAACTTTAAGGAACATCAGTAATAAATCTACTTTTTACAAGAAATGATGCCTTTACTAATCAGAAAGACAATTAAAACCATTCTTCAGTTGCTGATTTTGTAAGCAAACAATCATTTAGACTCGAGGCGACACTGACGACTGTGGTTATTGAAGAGCTTGAATTAATCCAAGCTTAACAAACCTATGTAATAAGTACTGTATTGTACATGAACGTTTTTCTGATCAATCAGTATATCAAGGTGTCTGGTGGATTACTATTGTATTGGATTGCAGTGAAAAATCGTATTAAAGACAATTTCCTGTTTAAATATTTCTCTGCGATCCAAATGCATTAAGAAACTTGTAAGAAAGTTACGGTTCACCTGAAAGTAGGAAACTTTCACTCAAAAACACACAGATTCTTATTGATACCCGCAAGATTTCAACTTGCCCACATTTAGCCATTCCCTCCCCCCAATTTCCTTTACAAGCCCTGAAAGACCACAATGCCTTTGGGAGCATTAAGGTTTTTCATTTTGGACGCAGCTGGTACGGGGCAATGAGGTGTCGTAAGGTCTCCCGTCGACGAGCAACTGTCATTAAGAGAATAGATGTCTTTGGCTGTTTTGGAATACATCTTGGCATGAGATAGAGAGCAAGAAATAAAATAATCAGTATAATTCCCTGCGGGTTTGGCCAGGAATTACGTGATAAATCTTGAACTCCTGTCGATACAGGTGTCAGTTGCACTAACCACAGTTAAATGAAATTCATTATAAACAATGCCGCTGTTGTTATCATCACGTGTTCATTTTTATTAAGCAGTTAATTCCAGAAATATCTTTGATTATAATCAGAGCCTGTTAAAACTAGACAATTTTGTCGCTACCTAAGTAATTTGATGACCGGAAATTTTTTGAGGTGCCTTTTGTTGTGTGGTCTTGATTTATAATTGCAAGTATCAAAGCGATGACTATTTTTTATGACAGGGTCAAAAAGCATCTAAATGTATTTGTCAGTCCCTTCGGGGTAAATAGGGTATATGAACAGAGGGAAGTGTTCCAAGTAAAGTCCATCTTTGTAAACATGGGACTTAGTGTAGATGTCAGTGCTTGTACTAAAATTTACCGTCTTTTTGTGTAAGACATGTAGATTGATAGCCAATATACTCGTACGCGAGGCAGAGAAATCACGGTGGCTTAATTTGACACGACCTTTTGCCCACATAGTCGTCGATGTTTACAATTTTGCAAGTTTCTAGTGATGTACGCTCGTCAGCTCCCCTTGGGCCCGTTTACTATGGTTGTCATTCAGGCCATGCCGGAATGTAGCAAGCACCGTATTGTATACGCGAAGGGCGAGTACAAATTTGATGAAGCTATTTTCAGGTTAATCGATAACGTCAGTGATGAATGGAAACAATGGCTGTCTGAAAATAATCACGTCCTCCCTCCAACGGCTCAGAACCTGGTGATAGTCTAAGTCAGAGTTCCATCCCACACCATTTTTGGTGTGTTATGGTGGCGCCTATCTCAGTTTCTTTAGCCTTTGGGCCACACAGCTGTGCATTTATAGTGAATGCTACTGTAGGGAACTGTCCCACTTGTAGCACTGTGTGTTTAACTTCCATAATCCATCCCGTAAGTGCTGAATGCTAAGCAGGGATGCATTATGTACCATTTTTTAAATCTTTGGTATGACCGGGTCGTGGATTCGAACCCACAACCTCCCATATGTAAAGCGAGCAATCTGCCACTAGGCCACTGCTGCGGTTCGTGTACTGAGTGTTAACCATGCAAAATGCTTGGCTAGAACGTCTGATATTCTTACGATAGGTGTGACTATCATAAACGTTCTGCTGGGACATATCAAATTGTTTGTTGCTTGTCGGAGTGGATGGTTTGCCGTGCAGGGTATGTTTTGCACATTACTGGGAACGATATTGAGAACAAGAGTTCTTGTGAGTAAGGTAAACCAGGCTGTTTGTGCTTTAAAGAAATTTGTAAAGCTTGTACAGTTGACACATCCTTGTACAGTTGACACATCCTTGTACAGTTGACACATCCTTGTACAATCGACACATCCTTGTACAGTTGACACATCCTTGTACAGTTGACACATCCTTGTACAGTTGACACATCCTTGTGTAGACCACACAGTCATGTGCAGGGTACATGTTCCTGTGTTTATATATAATATAATATGCAAAAGATGATTGTAAGGTCAGAGTTGCTAAGGTCGGAAACTGGACTTGATCATACCTGTAACGTTCGCAGCAAAAGAAATTTTACGACCAAGCCCATACTCACGTGCTATGATTGTGTGATTTCAGCTTTCTTAGAAATTTGTTGAGATCGAGGCTACCACTGTTATCTGGACTAAAATTTCAGTGGATCGGCATTTTTAGTTAAGTCATTTAGAAGTGTACACACTACATTTCCTGTATTGTATTTACGATGTTTATTCATGACTTTGTTTTTATTCTGTTTACTGATGTTCCCAGTTTACATTCCAAAACGTGATGAGGTCATGTGGTAAAAGTAACACGTGTTTTAAAGAAAAATATGTTTCTTCTGCCTTTTTTAGGTTAACGAAACCTATGACTTTTGCGGACTGTATTGGCGAGGGTAAGTTATTATCAACTTGCGATGGTTAATTATGTATCAAAATACGTTAGTGTGGACCAATGGAGCAAAATCTGAGGCTTGACTGGAAATAAGCTGTCACCAACTCCTAAAACATGCTGGTAGACTTGATACCTAAGATTAGAAGTACGTTTTAAGGCGTTTTAGAAATGTAAGGAAATGGAAAGGTTAGGATCGGCTGTTAACAGCAAAAGAGCCCAGGGGCAGATGGAGTAGAGGAATAGAGTACAGAGGTGGGTTATCAGTTTTTAACAGGACAACAAACTAAGAACAGCGTGGGCTCTGTCTGACAAAAAAATCTGCAGCCTTTAGGTTATGGGTTCAAAAACATGATCTTGTGTTTATTTAGTGTGTGTATGTAGACGGAGAAGCTGTGTAAAAACGGATGGAGAACAGTGTTAGATGGAAATGTATGTTGTGAATTTTGAAAGGATTTTGTTTGGTAGAAAGATGGCGATTGAGATGGTTAACGACCTTTAACATTTTTATTACTCTTGACCTTTTCCAGATCATTTCAAGGCGCATGTCTCCTGTTGTTTCGCGAAAACCTTCCTTTCATGTTACTTGACTCTAACAGTTACAAACAGTATATTTGAGCTCCGCCTTTCCCTACAAACTCGTTTTGATGTTGTGGTTTTTAGTCACGTACATTTGAAGTGTGAAAGTGAGAGAGTCCGTTATTTAGTGTGATCCTCAACTGATAACGATGATGTCTTTTTGTCCACAGAGCTTCCATACGGATGGGAGAAAGCATCTGACCCTGTTGTAGGGGTCTACTACATTGACCATAATAACTGTAAGTATAGAATCCTGTTCGACGTTGCTTGACTCTTTCTCGCTCCCATTTCACTTCGGTCTACTCCATCCACTGTACTCCGCTTCATCTCACTTCATCCACCCTACTCCGCTTCATCTCACTCCGTCCACCCTACTCCGCTTCATCTCACTCCATCCACCCTACTCCGCTTCATCTCACTCCATCCAAATCCACGTCCTTCCCATTCCCTTGAATTCTCTTTTTTCCCCTCTTTTTCCGGTTCTCCCTTTGTTCTTCCTGCTTCTTTACTTTCCCTGCTCACTCCATTCTGTTGGAGGTACTCGCCTCTCCTTTTTCCTGCTCGCTTTCCATCTTCTCTCCTTTTCTCTCCCCCCTTTTCTCTAATTCTTCACATGTCCTTTTCACTCGTTCTCGCACCTTCGCAACTCGGTTTCTATTCCCCACTATTTCTTCCACTCCCTCATTCCATTCCTAATCCGATTTCCTGATCACTCCGATTTCTCTCCATTCTTCCATCTCTCTCCTCTCGCCTAATTCTTGCCCATTACCATTTGTCCTCACGTTCTCATTCCTACCCCACTTCCACACTCCATCCCACTTCTTCATTCCTCTCCGGCCCCAATTTACGCCCAGCACTTCGTTCCACCCTGGTCCCCCCGGCGCCCCATACATCTTGTCTGTAGGTGAAAAAATCTTTTGCTTTTGAGTAAGGGATTTTTGGCCAATTACACGAGCAGCATGTAGGTCAGGGTTAATGTATCTATCGATCATTGCAGTTTGACTGTTAGATCAGCAGGATTGGCGTCAGATTTGCAGTTTAAATTCACTGGTTTGATCATCAGTTATAATTATGACTACACTTTTGTATCTGTGTTACTTTATGACAAGCTAAGTTAATGTATTAATGCGTGTTGTATAGATACAAACCACATTGAAGATCCAAGATTACAATGGCAAAAAGAACAAGAGAAAATGCTCCAGGAGTATCTGGCACGCGGCCAGGAAGATCTTCAGGTATGTCACCTCGAGTTGTTTGTAAACTAGTCATGGCACCTTTTCAGTGAAATGTGGCACATTCTCGGTCTTCCAGTGTTCTCCCTGGCCAAAAATTTATGCGTAGCGGCTGGAACGAAATCGAACTGGGGTCCAAGGGGGCGTTCTGAGCTCACACTATTTTTGACCTGAAAATGCCTTGGAATGGCTTTCTAAAAGATGGCAATTGATGTGAATTGTCATTTTTGGTCATGAACATCTTCTGACTCCACTGGAGTTTCGGTGGACGAATATTTGAGAAAATCAAAAAGAGACGTTTGATTGATCACCTGCTTAAATCTGAACCACTCGCCCTTAAGACCTGAAATGAATTCGCCAGGTTTGTTTTTCTTCGTTGCTGAAACGAATTGCATTTTATATCTGTTGACCGCTGACCACAAGCGCATTGGTCATAGAAACCAGGACGCCAGAGAAGATAGCTGTCACATTGTCACATTGTCAAAGCGTGGCTATGAATAGAAGCCACCCGCCTGAAAACTGTGATCACGTTTTTTCGAATCATATTTTTTCCATCCTGACGAGAAGTGCGCTGTGTTTTGAAATGGCATGAGTGTCCAGTCTGATGTAGCTTTTTGTAAAGCACATTCGCTGTTTGTTTGATGTTTGTCATGCATCTCTCGACGATGCGATTCAAAACTCGGTTCTGTTTGCGTAGCGGTGTGTTTGTGGGGCATAGTGGTAGGGGTGGAAGCGTAGCGGTATATGAGAGCAGCGTAGCGGGCCCCACGCAAAAACGCTCCAGGGAGAACACTGGTCTTCTCTCGCATCACATCTTACATTTCCGTTGGTATTATGGCACAAAATAGTCAATCTCCAATCTTGTTTTAGCCTCGTTTTAGTATTTCAAAACAAGAAATCCCTCATCCCAGTTGGATTGATATTAATCACTGAGACCATATAGATTTTGAACCTCGATTTCATGTCGAGACACAAGCGTCCCAGTTTCAATAAAGTTTTCTAGGACTGCATTGCTGAAGTAGGAAATATGCAATAACAGGAAATAAACGCGATGTGTTAAATTAACATTATTAACTTTAACAATTTTGAGCCTAACTTGGATGTAATTAGCGATAGTTTACGTAGCGCTAATTTTCTTCGCATTAAACGCAAACTTTGATTGATCTCTTCATTTCCTAAAATAAGGTTTCGTAAACATAGGTGTGGTCGACCTGGCTATTAATTTCTTTCTTCACCATGTGCAAGGAAGTTTGTAACCTTGAAATAATGAGATCATGGCATGTTTGCCAGCCATGTTTTGGTTGGCTTTATCTAAGAGATACTTTACGCCTATTATTGTGGATCAGAATACTGTTTAAAAACTGGACCCTGGCAGAGGCCCTTATGTCCAAGGCGTTCTCAACGTTCCCTTCAACCCCTATAAAAAAGTGTACTTAGCAGAAAGTTTCTTTTCATTATTCACCATCAACTTCCGCTTAAGGTGCTAGATACTCGACATTTTGTTAGTTTTTTCCCTTGAGTCTACAGGCTGGCACTGTAATTGGACCAACCGCTTAGTAAGGAATTGCCACTAATGATTTTCTTATCATTTGTAATGTATATATGCAGTGTTGGTATTTGCATTGTCTCGAATGATCGATAGTAGATTAAAGTAAACTTATTTCTTTGATCTTATGAAGGACATTTCACTTGTTTCTTGTTCGTTTCGTATCCCCAAAGGCTTTTAAATGGTCTTAATTACCCCCATCTTCCCCTATGTCTTATCCAATAAACAAAGAGTGTAGGGTTGTTTATCTGGTCTTAATTACCCCCATCTTGCCCTGTGCCTTATCCAGTAAAACAAAGAGCGTAGGGTTGTTTACGAAAAACTCTCCTTTTTTGAGTAACAAACAAATCGAGGTTTGTATGTCTCACTACTATCAAGGTAATTCGACGTCATAAATGTCTAGTTGTTACATAACTTTTATCATTCTGGCATCAGTGCCATCGAAGCCCACCAAGTAACAGTTCCAGTGTGATATAGCCCTTTGCAGGATCATATCCTGCCCATTTTTGATGTGGTAGATTCATTTTTCATATTGTAGGACAAGAAGTTATTGGTGTAAACAGAAACGATACTCGTCGTTGTGTTTTGACTTTATTTTAGGCAAGGCAAGACATTCTTGGTATAAAACAGAGACGACTTCATTTAGCTCAAGAAGAGGTAGGTGGAAAATGTGTTTGGTAAATGATTGTGACAAGGTTGGCTGTGTGATGTTTCTTTTATCTTTATCGTTCATATCATGGCCATTGAATCTGTCTTTCTACGTTGGATGTTTTCAAGGGGCACCAGAGAGCTGAGACTTTTATTCACTTTCCAAAGTTGGTCATTTTGCATGAAGTAGTTAAGGATAGTCGTTGACTAAACTAGTCGTTCTTTAATTCAATTTAAACAATTCTGTCTTTAAATGTTATGTACAGATTTTAGCTTTTTCATGCTATGCTATCGTAGTCACTTTTGTCTTTACCTGTCAGTAGTAATGCTTGCGCCCTTTTGCGAAGAGATCTTCCTAAAGTCTTCTTGCCAAGGTTCTAGGTCCATATATACCATATCAACATGGAATTTAGTCAAACTCTTAGTGATTTATAGAGAAGAGCACAAATTCATCTATTTTCGTTACATCTCCTTTTTTGTAGTCGATCATGTAAGAAATTGACAGTGATTCTATAAAATGTTATTTTCTTGTTCACTACCATTGCGGGTCAGTTAATTAAATATCGACAGATTGATTTATGTAAAAGTACACGATGCTGCTGCGATTGTGTCAGTGGTTTGCAATATTAGAAAAACATTTGGCATCGTAATTTAAACCAAAGTTATACTAAACAAATTTTGGGATAAATTTTGCTGCACATTAAGCTGGAGAGTAGGTTACCCCATGGTATTGTGACAGCCACTGTCTGATAAGTGAAAGTGCAACGTGTCGTTGCGACAGCAGGTCACCATGATAGAAGAAAAAATCAGTGTTACTTCATGTAGTGTATTCATTATCAAGCGTAGCTTTTTTCGATGCCGAGGAGAGGGAATTTTCGAGGAAGCTATCCCTTTTAGAGTAGGCTTCTTTTGCCTTCTCTAACCGATACCTTTTTTATTCTGATGCGAGGTCGCAACCTTGATTCTTGTCTTGCGTGCTAGACGACGGTGGTCTTGCATTGCAGCTCTGACCGTAAAAGTTCTAGAAAATAAGCGAGGGTCTGCATGCATTGCGATATGGCGAAAGCAAATGTAAGTCGGATGACGTAATCAGTATATCAGTATGTCTACTCGATACAGTTGAATAGACCATGGGTAGTGTGTTGCACATGAACTGAGAGTTGTTAATAGGTACTTTTCAACCTTTTGGTGTCTTGGTCACGGTTTGGTAGGTTATACATCTTCATCAAAAGTGTGAGCGCGCCGAACATGTGTGGATTTTAATCCCCGTACAATTGGTCTAACATTTAGATCTTGTCTCCAGTGCATTTTACTCCTCGTTAGAGCTTGACTTCGTTCTATGTACAGACCCCATTGTTGGTCACCTAGTCATTGGCGAGTGCAAAGCACTTCTGAACCAGATAAACGGTTACTTTAGACTGCCGAACTCGTCAAAATATTAAAACTGGCAACCACCTCATGTTTGAATGTGGTTGTTCAGCTCCCTCCCACGCATGTCTAACTATTTTTCTATCTGTGGTTCAATCTAGGTTGTCACGCCTTTAATTGTTTAACCTTGTAAAACATTGGTGCTCACCCATCCTGGCCAAAATTTAAACCATTTCTTCTCCATATAAGTTTGTCCTACAATCTTTAGAAAGTGCTCAATTGTAGCGTTCCTCAATTTCTGTCTCCGCCATAGGCGTTATGCATTTTAGACATTTGTTATGGGCAAAGTATTAACATATTTTTAGAGTTGCCTTGATGTTTATATAAAGAAGAGCTTACTAAAGGAAAGCATGCCCAGTCTCCTTTTTTTTTCATGTGCGCATGCGTGGAAGTATGGACCAACTGTACTGTTTGCGGCGTTACTGCCCTGCCATTTCAATGCTTTGATGTCAATATCCAAGGATTCAACGTGTTGGATCGCTGATGATTTTTACTTTCTTTCCTTCTTAATCAAAAGCGTATGTCTTGTATTCTTTATACTTCTATCTGCCAAGCCCGTATCTACGAGCGCTTAATTATCCGAGGTGTTCATAAAACCTTAAATTTAATTTGCAAAAAGCTTTTCAGCTATGACCCGAAGGTGATTGGAGAAAACATTCTTTGTTAGGGCAGACTTAAAGGGCAACGGAAAGCAAAACGAAACGATTTAAGATTGAATAGACCTTATGTTGATAATTAGATAGGCGAGTGAATTTCCGGCAAAAATTACTCTCTTTTAACATTCACTTCAAAATTTTTATCCCTTTGCCCTGACTGTTGGATTACCTGATTTTTTTTCTCTGAAGCTTAACTGTTAAAGTCATGGAAGATATAAAGAGCTTTCTACCGAAGTTTACTTATTCACTTCGCATATTCACTTCAGATATTCACTTTAGGTACTCACTTTTCTTTAGGCTCTGGCCAAATCAATTGTACCTCAAAAGCACTCTTGAAAGCAAATGATCATCCTATGCGTCAACTCAATTGGTGCTGCGGCCCTTAATTCGAGTGTGACGATATTTCGAGTTTGGCAATATTTCGAGTGTGGCGATATTTCGTGTGTGGCGATATTTCGAGTAGTGGTTCTTCATCGATCCATTCATTCAGAGAGTTTGGGTGTTGTTAATATTCTTATGTAATTGGTATAGGGCTTGTGTTTCTTAATCCTGTTTTGTCTTACATAAGGTGAATTTTCTGACAACGAGGCTTGAGGAATACAATGAACAAGGTGGAAGCAGATGGAGTCTCAATTCGAATCGATCAGTAGAAGGACGTGAAAAGTATGATCCCGGTCAGTTAAAAGATGACATTGTTAAGGCCAGGTCAAGGGTAAGTTTAGCTGATGATCTTATTAGAACATGTAGGGTGACAGTCGTTCATTGAATCTAGAAGTTTCTACAGAAAAAAATATCACAAATGAACACTCGATGCTAATAGTGTTTCTCTCCAATCACAACCAATGTTTTTTGTTTTGATTGTAGTCTTAATAGTCTTGGGTGCCATTGAAATTCCCCTGTAGCAAACAATTTCCATGATTTTTTGCAGTATAACTGACATTTTTGATTCGTTGGCGTTTTAAGGTAAATTTCACCATATTTTGATTTGGATGCTTATGGGTAAGAATCAACATGGATGACTACTGCACAGTTGCCTTTATACTTATATGTATATAAACTTTTTAATGTTTCGAATAATTCTTCAGAAAAACTTTCTGTGAATAAGTTCTATTCGAAACGTGAAAAAGTGTTTCTTGAAGTTTGTATGTACGTATGTATGTATGTATGTATGTATGTATGTATGTATGTATGTCTGTATGTCTGTATGTCTGTCTGTCTGTCTGTCTGTGTGTACGTGTGTGTACGTGTGTGTGTATGTATGCCCGTTGATATGTGCTTGCCGATATATGTATTTGTCAGTATTTTATTACTGTTATGGATAGAAGTTCTATAATTGCTATTTTTGGATTCTCAGGTTGATAAACTAAAGAGGGAGCTACAACAAGTGTCGGACGAGGTTCGGATACAAAGAGACGGAATTCACAAACTGGAAGAAATTGATCAACGATTATCTGCATCTGGTGGATATCACTTACTTGAGCAGCAAGCGATCGTTGGCAAGATGAGAACTGTACAATTGGAGCTAGAATCTCGAGAAAGAGAACGTGAAGAGCTTGTGCGGAGTCTGCTACAGCTCCAGGAGGGATTCCAGTTTCCGACACTGTCTGGAAGTCAGGTGAGTTGGCTTGCATTTAATGATATTTAGTAGTATTGGAGGAGGTTGTGCCTGTGACCAGGGATGCAAAAGATAGGTCAGTTAAGTTGCCTGAACTATGAGAATTACATGTTTGCCCTTGCGTTTCTTAGAAAATCAGACAGAGTTATACTCGGTGTGTACGTGTTAGAATGTTACATAACTCTTGCCGTGTCAATTACAACCACCTTGAGACTAGTAATAGTAAGAATTGACTGCTCAGCGCTCTTAGACACTTGTGCATGACTAGCTTTTTGTGAATCTTTCGCTGAATTCAACAAAAAGATCCTGATTGTTTACAAATTTGTTTTACTGGTAACAAAAAGAAAGACAGAATGTTAGACAATAAGCAAATTCGGGTCTTCAGTGCCATTGATCAAACAATTCACTCCAGTGTCGAGTAAAAGTTAAAAACTGGGAAGACGAAAAACCAAACAGGCATCTACAAGGTCCCACGTCGGTGCTGATCAAACATGCTCGTACTAGTGTACATATGAGTTTTTAGTCCTGAAATGGGGTGGCTGGTATAATGGGAGTATGAAAAATTTCTCGATGAAAAATAATAGGGGTGGGTGAATTTTTTGCCCAAAACAAATAACAGGGTGGATCGAATTGCGTCCCGGAATTTTTGGTATCGATGTGCCCCCTCCCCCTTTAACAGTAGTTTTCGAGAGCAGTGTGCCTGCCCTTTCCCTTGTCGGCTGTTTTAGCATTGGTCCGTGTACTTTATTTTGTTACCTAATCATAGATCCAGTAATAGTTGAGGTTAAATGTTTGAAAAAAGTCTTGTCGCCCTTGTCTAATGAGCTGTTAATCCACGTCTGGAGATGCATTAGATTTTCAGTTGTGAGACCCGGGTTCGAAGTTCCGATGACCATGACCATAACTGTACTTGTCCTCATTACACCATTGTTTATTTCGATATGAAACCGGATTGTTCTCTTCAAGAGGACGAAAATGTTCAAATATTGTATGTTATTCCCTTACGCCGTGTTTGTGTTCGACGCATAAGATATTTTTAACGTTGTCACCCTTTGAAGAAGAGAGCGTTTCATTCGCGAATTTTCAACTGACATGGCCTTGACCATAGTCGTGGATTTGACGCGCTGAATGTGTAATGCGCGATCGATTCTTGTCGATTCGTCGCGTATTGGATGGAAATTCCAATTCCATTTCGTATACTGTTGTTTACTCGCTCGTTTTTTGTTCTTTTAGATGGGCTCCCAGTCTAGTTTATCAACTGAATTCACAACTGGTGATTCACAACTGGATCTTGTACAAGAAACTTTACATAATTACGAACATAAGCAAAGTAAGCGCCAATTACGTAAAGATCATGAAATGGCACTCCATCGTATTAGCGAATTACAGAGTTCGATCGAACTACTAAATTACTACATTGACGCAAGTAGAAATGGACCAGAACAGCACAGGTATACGCTACTTAAAGAGAAGGAAAATTTACTGGCGGAACTGCAGAGATTTGAAACTTATGTCAAGACAGAAGAAGAACGGGTATGTCTCTTAATTTCAGTTTGTTTGTTCTGTTTTTGCGTGAACTAGTGTGCAGCAGATTCTGAGTGCTATACCAGAAAACACTGGATGGCGAAATATCAGTCGAGAGATCTCATCGCAGATTGCGCGCGGCCATATGGGACGTGCACACAATTAGATTTTGTATGCTTTCTAAGAAGTGCGTATGATATGATATGATATTTCTCTCTGTTAAAAGTTATTCCACGGGTGCAAGACGCAAAGGCACGGTAACATCAATTTTACTTTTGCTATCGGACCTAGTAAATATATAAACAGGTGTTCTTTCTTAAAGTTTTCGCGCGCGCGCGCGTGTGTATGTATATATATATATTTGTCAAGAGTGGGCATTACCACAATAGCTGCACAAAGTGGGAGCCGACCGGGTTCGAACTTGC
>JANTCA010009946.1:0-24303 GCA_024741275.1 Chironex yamaguchii | reverse complement strand
GAGATTGATACTTGCCTGCTAGGATGTCCTAGAGACTTTGAGTTAAATTTAGAATGTTACAGAGATTGATACGTACCGGCTTGGATGTCCTGGAGACTTTGAGTTAAATTTAGAATGTTCCAGAGATTGATACTTGCTAGGATGTTCTAGAGACTTTGAGTTAAATTTAGAATGTTACAGAGATTGATACTTGCCTGCTAGGATGTTCTAAAGACTGAGTTATATCTAGAATATTACAAAGATTGATACTTGCTAGGATGTTCTAGAGACTTTGAGTTAAATTTAGAATGTTACAGAGATTGGTACTTGCCTGCTAGGATGTTCTAAAGACTGAGTTAAATCTAGAATGTTACAAAGATTGATACTTGCTAGGATGTTCTAGAGACTTTGAGTTAAATTTAGAATGTTACAGAGATTGGTACTTGCCTGCTAGGATGTTCTAAAGACTGAGTTAAATCTAGAATGTTACAAAGATTGATACTTGCTAGGATGTTCTAGAGACTTTGAGTTAAATTTAGAATGTTCTAGAGATCAATACTTAAACGTAAATGTGCAAAGTAAATCTTGAAAGTATTATTTAATCAGCGTTATACTATGTTAAAAGTAACATTGATATCTATACATAGTAACGGCCAACTTAGCAAAATTTGTAGTGTAAGGCAGGATCGAAAATTGACCAATAAGAAAGAAAGGAACCAAGGATTGGGCGAGAAAAGACAAAGAGAATATGAACAAAGGAATAAAGGGAAATGTCAACCGCCAGAAGGAATTTAGCGGAACAACCGAAGTGGAACCACAAAATCTTTCTATCAACAAAGGCTAAGTCTATTCTTCCTAATGTGAACCACCTCCAAACACGAAAAATGAAATTTAGACCTTGCAACAACTGAAAATGGATCATCACTATATCGGCACAGGATGGGCTATGTATAAGATTCTGCCTTACAGCAGAGTTCCATTCCTCAGGCATATGGCAAGGTTTACAAAGTCAGGGGTTGCTGGTGAGCACTAGTCGAACCTGTGGCAATGTGTCTTGGTACATCCTGCTTGATTCCGTCAATGAACCTTTGGAAAGTGCGGCCTACATTCCTGATTTCACACCGGCAAGAAAATGTATAAACTGTCCTACTTTTGCATGTGGTATGCAGCACAAGAGAGCGTGTTTTCTGAATTTTTGAAGGGATGAAGGCCAAGGGGAGCAGTTTTGCAAAGGGGCTGTTCTTTCATTATAATCATTATCATCGGCAACCATATGAACGTAATCGGTATAATAATATTAATATTAATATTGTTGACCCCCGAAAGAGTAGTGATATATTGACAGACAAAACAAAAAGCAGCCAAAGAAAATTTCGACACCTTGCCAACTGCTTCCATGTTGAAAAGTAAAGCAGGAGCAATGTGGTGTTTTTATTTTGGCTTGTTTTCTTGATTTGAACAAAACTTATAAGTCAATATTAACGTTGCCAGGCTTGAAAAAAATATTTTAAGGGCGGGTCAAATATGAGTAAAAAAGTTGAAATTTACTTTCAAAAGGTACTTTTGCGTCTTTCAGAAATCAATACAGTTTAGGTTTATTCTAAACTTTTCTGGATTTTTTAAACTTGCAATTCCGTTAGCGAAATTTACACAATTCTCATCAAAATCCTACAAGGTTTGGACAATGGTAATTATGCTTTGACTTAAAGCTAACCATAACTCAAATAGAAAACAACATCAAATGATCAATACTTTGATAGCCACAGGATGCATAATCAATAATTCATCACGTTTTTCATAGTTAAAAGACCATTGGCAAAGAAAGGAAATGAGTTCAGTGAAGCACAAAAATTACACCAAGTCTTTCTTTCTGTGCGCTTGCGAGTAATGAAGATGCTCTTGATTGATTCATTTCAAATTCTTTGAAACAATTATGTCAGGTACTAAATGTAGATTATCGCATGTTGCTTTTAATCCTCGATTCTGTGGGTGAAATCATTACAGATTTGTTCTAATTAACATTTATGTGTTACCACAGTAGCAGCACTAAGTGGGACCCGACCGTGCTCGAACTTACAATCCTCAGCCAACAGTGAAATTCCTGTGCCAACACAAACGTTTGGTGAAGGACTTTCAAAGTCCTTGGTTTCACGAGACGAAACCCTTAGTGGAAAATTCATTAAATTTTTCTGTCTGTTTTGGGTTAAGCCTTGATCATTGTTCGATATATGTCGTGTTTCAACAGACGCAAGTGCTTTGATATATATCCTTGAAGCATATGAGTGAAGCGTTGACATAATAATTGCACTAGGTAGTAATCGACCAGGCGCTCTCTCTCTCTCTCTCTCTAAATAAATAAATAAATAAATATAAATATTTAATTAAGCGGGCTGGCCCTACAAACCGGGCTGAACTTCGGAAGTTGTCCTCATGTAATTGACTTGAAGCGGGCTGGCCCTGCAAACCGGGCTGGCCCTGCAAACCGGGCTGAACTTCGGAAGTTGTTCTCCTGTAAATGACTTGAAGCGGGCTGTCCCTGCAAACCGGGCTGAACTTCGGAAGTTGTTCTCCTGTAAATAACTTGAAGCTGGCTGGCCCTGCAAACCGGGCTGAACTTCGGAAGTTGTTCTCCTGTAATTGACTTCAAAGCAGGCTGGTCCTGCAAACGAGCTGAGCATTGAGTAGGCGCATGCGTTTTGGGTTTTGTTGATTGCCAGCCCGTGCCATCTAATCGCCAACATAACTCATGTTGCCAGGACTAGTTTGCTTCTTATAATCAGCCCTTAATAATATAATAAAATCATTTACTTACAGTCATCCAATCTTTTGCACTGTCAGAGAATTCTGACTTGAAGCAAAGCATATCTCTTTCTCTAGTGCTTGTTCTGTGGCAGGTCATTTCGACATCCATTCCTTCCTTGTAACTTTATTTTCTGTTCTTCGCTTCATGTTGGTATATCCATCTTCCTTGAGATCACTCGGCATTTCCAGTCTTTTCTTAACCCTGGGCCGTTTTGATTAACCATTCCTTCAATCACCTCCTTCAAAACCCTTTTCCACGTTGCACATGTCCAATCCATCACTTTTTAGTTTTAAAAAGATTTAACCATCATTTGTCTCTTTTCTACTACTATTAATAACCCTATTAACCTTCCCTTTGTCCATCTTATTCTTTCGATCTTTCCCCAACCACACATTTCTAAAGTCTCAATATTCTGTATCATGTCTTCTTCCATTGTCCATGTTCCTTATCCTTACAAAAGTACACTCTAGACCACTGCCGTCACAATCTTCGAACAAAAGATGAATTATAGAATCTTGTAGAATGTTAGTACATGGTATCCTCTTCCCCTCAAGTAAGGACCGGTTAACGCACCCATTGCTTGGACTGAATTGAAAATTACTGAAAAATAACAGTAAGCTTAAGAACGAATTAGATCGTGAATAGTTTGTTCCCCAATATCCTAGTAACACCTTGTAGTTGTTACTATTAAGTATGGCTACTTACCCTCTTTCTGTTTGGAGATTAAAACTCGAGGGCTGTTTGGATGATTTTTAAGGGGTATTATGAGACATTTCTCGTGACGATCATTTCGTGTTGAGTGACCCATAAGACGAACAGTGACATAGAGGATTATTTGATGACCTTAGGTTGCTGAAGTTGGCATTTCCAATGGAGTCACTCCACCGACTTGTAATTATTCACATTGACATGTTTTAATGCAAATCTTTCAGGTAATGACCTTGTGAAGAAAGACATATCACGCTTAGCAGGATCTCACGCTGACAGATGACGTTAGAGGACAATTTTCGGGGTTCAAAACACGAATCACCTTGTATTTCTTTGTTTTTGAACAACTCGTCGTGTACTCAACTTCTTCTTCTATTACTCGAAAATCTACCCTCTAGAATTACTTGTCAATGTTCAATTACATTGACTAGTGAATGAATATATAATTTCCTGCAAACAATCCTTATAACTTAAATTGCTTTTCTTGCTGAAAGAGAACCTAGTTTTATGCAATCAGTTCTAATAGAGAGAGGGATTCATTTTGCGAAACATGGCTTTCTTCAAGACTTTAATTTATCGAAAACACGTTCCAAAGCGTAGAATTGGTCCTCGGAATTCATGAATGTTAGGTACAATAATTACAAGGCAGCTTATCATTAGACGAACTCAATCAAGTTTTCGTATTTTGGCACAGTTTATTCCAAACCACGTTTTAATTGCGTGAATTGAAAATGGTGAACAGGTGTCACTAAGACCTAAGATAGCAATTCAGTGGACAGAGTTTGATGAATTCGAGGTCAGCATAAACCGGTGAGTGACGGAGAGTATGCGATATCATAGACATCAAACTGTCTCTTTGAATGTAAAGGAAATAGTAGTCCTTTAGCTAAATTTTGGTGTCATAATTTTACGAGACTGTCAGATTCGACAACGCATCTCGTTTTGACTGACTTGCTCTGGCTAGAACACTGACTTGATTATCACTATACGATATAGTTTGCATTACTTTCCTAACTCATGACGAAAACTTTCTAGGTTGAATATTTGCTGCGATCTTTCTTGCCTGATAAACAGAACAGAAAAGATTGAAACTACCCAATAGCTCCTTTTTAGTAAAACCAAATAGGTTCGTTATGTATTAGAAACTCTAAAGTAGACACACGAAGATACTATGATACTGACAGCTCCCTAAAATGGAAAACGACTTCGTGTTTGGAATAACCATCAGTACAAATGTTCATGTTCCAAGTCCTAGAAAGTGGACGTTCATAGCCTCTGTGTAATATAACAAATTCTTTTCTTGTGCACCGAATAGAATTTTACCCCCTCGTATTACCCATCATAAAGCTGACCAGGAAAAAGACAGAATTTGTGGTTGAGCAAGTTATTTTTTTAAAGTTAAAGGGTACATTTTCGTTCTTTTAATACTTTGTCATGGATATATTAGAAGATTTCCAATCAGTAGTAGGCAACTCCTCTGTTGATGTTTGATGCCAGTGTTCTCCTATCTGATGGTGCAATTTATAGAAACAAGAATCAGTGAAATGTTTCAGTCTGCTAGCGTTTTAAACTTCAATTTTTCAACTAATCCGGATTTAAACATAAGGCTCCGTTAACATTGTTTTAAATAGCATACTCGTTACCGAGCGAAGCTGAACCCCATATTAAGGTCAGATAATTTAATTTACTTATAAATTAGCTCTTTATGAGAGTGAGATCCCGTAACCTGCTCTCGCTAATGGGATTTTGTTTGTGGCAACGCGGATTCGAACTTGCAACCTCTGGCGTGCAACATTGTCGTCTTATTGCCTTACCAAAGCGGCATTTTACACCATGGCGGGGCACAATAAAAAGGTATGAAATAATACTGTTTTGGAATCCCATTTACACAAGAACGTTTTGTCATTTGGTATAAAATAAAAACGGTTTTCAAAATGGTATATTGTGGAAACGGCATCAAACGTTATCACTTCGTACTGGTACTCGCAAGTGTAGACTTAGTGAATCTTTCTGTCGAGTAGACATTCCTATAATGCGGACACCACATCTTACATCATGCCCGCATTGCAATTATTTTTAACAGCTTACTGTCTAGGCCATAAACTAGTATCTTTGGTAGCAATTCGTACTTCATAGTCCACCTATATGATTCTCTCCTGGAATTAATAGTTTCTATAGTATGTTATACTTAGAATTGTATGTCCTAAGGTCGTCGTCATTCAAAGAAAATTTGTGAAATTATTTGCAGGTTGTTGGAAAATATTCCAAAATTCGTATATCTAACTAGACTTGACAATCATGTCTAAAGGAATAAATGATTATAACAAGTACTTAATTTTTTTTAGCAAATGTAGGCTTAAAGGCTGCCAGATTCGGAAGGTCTTGCCATCGCACTACTGTCCTAAAGAGGTCTAAAAATATAAATTAACAAAAATAAGTAATGCAAAAGGCCTCTTGTTAGAATCACTTATGCATAATTAGTAGGCTAGCAGTATTAGAACGACAAGGAAGGAGCTAGTAGCTACTCTTGTGTCCCTAATAATTATCTTCATTCTGCTTCTTTATTTCGGTAAATATTTCCAATGACTTTTCTCATTTTTTTGATCTCCTACATTGTTTTTTCTATTTTTACTTATGAAAGTTCCAGTTGTATATCTTCGTAAATGATTATGCTATAAATAATTTCCCATCAGCAATCTATACAAGTGTGGATAAACCCGAGCCCTTTTTGAATGTTCTATGTCGGAAACTACTTGATTTGTTTTCAACTAGGTATTGCCACCCAAATTATACCACCCCACTCTATTATTCTCACCTTGCACCCTGCTAATCAATATCAAACTTTTCATTAATCCCCCGGCAACGAATCTGATTCCATGATTGCTCGAGACCCAGACATATGCCCAGAACCGATATTCAGTGAAAGTGTGGCTGCTCAAATCTTCGTTTTGCCACCATTCAAAATGGCCGCCAGACGTTGGCTTTGTCTCACATTACAAGCAAGAGTTTGACATCTAGTGTCTTCGGCGCTTTAGCATTATTACTGTTATGCTACGATTATGCTACCACTATGGTACCATTATGTCCCACCTATACCACCATTATGCTGCACTATGCTGTGATTTTGTTCCCTTACTATGGCACCATTATGCCACCACTATGCTACCATGATGTCCCTACTATGCCACCATTATGCTTCACTATGCTGGGATTTTGTTCTCTTACTATGACACCATTATGCTGCGATTTTGTTCTCTTACTATGACACCGTTATGCTGCGATTTTGTTCTCTTACTATACCACCATTATGTCACCACTATGCTGTCTTGATGTCCCTACTATGGCACCGTTGTGACACCACTATGCAGCCATTTTGTTCTCTTACTATGCAATCATTATGCCACCACTATGCTGCCATTTTGTTCTCTTACTATGCCATTATTATGCCACCACTATACTGCCATGATGTCGCTACTATGGCACCATTGTGACACCATTATGTTGCGATTTTGTTCTCTTACTATGCCATCATAATGTCACCACTATGCTGCGATTTTGTTCTCTTACTATGCCATCATTATGTCACCACTATGCTGCGACTTTGTTCTCTTACAATGCCACCATTATGCCACTGCTATACTGCAATTTTGTTCCCTTACTATGTCACCATTATGTCACCACTATCGTATCATTATGTCCCTGCTATGCCACCATTGTGCCACCACTATGCTTCGATCTCTTCCCTTACTATGGCAACATTGTACCGCCACTATGCTGCGATTTTGTTCCCTTGCTATGACACCATTATGCCACCACTATCGTATCATTATGTCCCCACTATGCCACCATTGTGCCACCACTATGCTTCGATCTGTTCCCTTACTATGGCAACATTGTACCGCCACTATGCTGCGATTTTGTTCTCTTACTATGCCACCATTATGCAACCACTGTGCTGCGATTTTGTTCCCTTACTATGCCACCATTACGAAACCACTATGCTGCGATTTTGTTCTCTTACAATGCCACCATTATGCCACTGCTATACTGCAATTTTGTTCCCTTACTATGTCACCATTATGTCACCATTCTGCTGCGATTTTGTTCCTTTACTATGCCACCATTATGCCACCATATGCTACATTATGGCCCTTGTATGTCTCCATTATGCCACCGTGTTAATACTATTGCGTCCTTATTGTGGCACCATTATTCCGCTACTATGCTACCATTATGTCCACACTATGCTGCCATTTCGCCACCACTATCCAACTACTACGGCACCATTACGTGAATGCTATAATTTAGACGGAACGATTTTAAATGCCTGCCAATTTCTTACTCGTTGGAATTTCAGGTATCTGTTGGCCTCATTTCGCATTATTCATATAGCTACTTGTAAGCTTTAATTAACCGTTGCCTATTATGATTTACGGCATTCATAGTTCATCTTGATTCAAAGCAATTATTCACTTGCTTTACCTCAGCGATTACAAAATTTTCTTCAATGCTCACTCCTTGAATTATTGATTATTATACAGTAATTGTTTGTCAAATTTTTGAAAACCTGAAACAAGCGTGCATTGGGGAATGACATTTTATTTAATAGTATGGTTGCAGAACCAGTGATGTCTTATTTCCAAGTGATCATTATATTGCCTGCTCTGTTTCGTGTTTTATAACCGCCTGTTTTACTATCATATAGGACAAATTATTTTTCTTGGTTTTATCAGATTTTCGAGAGCAAGAAAAATGTTCCCTCTACTTATACTGTTATAGATAAATTTGATTCACTAGTTCATACCCATTTTTATTTGCGGCAGTAGTCACAGACATCGGCATGGATATCACCATCAAACGTTTATTACCAAACACTTCCATTTCCCCACTGTCCATAGTGGCTGCTTTGTGTTCTGTTACGTTCAATGTACGTCCTTTTCAAACCGACCTCTACTACCCGTGATTTGCTTTGCATAGTATCAGTTTATTGTCAACTTCGTGCTTACTTTAAAGGTTTTCAAACTGAAGCTATCGTTGGACAACGGTTATTGTTGTTTTTTAAAACTTTCCACATAACCTTTCGTTTAAAACGTAGTGACCTCAATTTATGTTCTGTACAACTGTGAGCATTTCAGTGTATACACATCTGGTATGTTTAGGGACCCGTGTCATGGATCCATGCAATTGAACTGACCCGACAGTGGCTTTGAAAAATGATACTATGTGGCTATTACGTAGAACACGATTACCTTTTTGTTCTTGAATTATATAGGTTAGGGTCATTCATAATAACTAAATATCTTTTTGTCTTTATCTATTATTTCAATCAGACCTGCAATATTTACATAACCTTTCGCGTCTCGTAAAGGTCATGGGTTGTAATATGTGCCGCAAAGTGTTTTAGCCAGCATTTATCAAAACAAGTGTCCGACCGGAAGGCAGAACAGGCTGGGGAAAAGTGCTATTTATAAAGATTAGTGGACCTTGACTGCATCAGTTTCCTTTCTCTGATAATGGATAATTGGTAAGTTTACATTCTATCCAACTTCACCTGTTACAGCATCAATTGCTAGAGCGTTCTGTTATGCTGTCTGCTGATCGGAATATGCTATCTTTTTGGTAAGCGAAGCACTAAATCGTTCTTGAACCTGTGTTTTCTGTCCACCTCTTATCATATTTCTCTTAAGTTAATAAGCAAATATTCAAGGCAGCGTGAATATTTTCTAGCCAATGGTAATTTTCGTGGAATCATGGAATAATTCATATTAGTTTACTTAATACAACTGTTTGTAGAATTGATAATAAGTCTTGTACTTACAACATGTTTTGAAATTTGTAGTTTATATTTGAGCATAACTGTTTGCACCAGTCGTTAGGTAGTGCTGGAGCACTACTACATACTGTTAGTTTGAGTAGACTCTGTGCGTTCATTGCTCCCATTTTCTATGGATGCAAAGAATGCAGTCGGAACAAAGCTTATGGTCTGCAGTCTGTTTGTCTTGCATTTTGATGGTACTGGCGTTTGAGAAGCACCAGATCAGTAACGTATCAAGATCTTACAACCAAACAAGAGTAATTAGAATTGGAACAAGATGGGCAATCTATAAGAAATACAGGATGATTTGGTTGACTTTATTTTTCAGTCAAAGAAGTAACAGACAGGACAAACCAAACTATCGTTCTATCACTGTAACCATTCTCAGGAGGCGGAGTCTTACAAAATGAAGTGAAACAGGGTATGAACAAATCCTGGAGGAGTAGATTTAGGAAGCAGACCCGTATTTGACCAGAAGATAGCTATTAAGAAAACCCTAGACTTGGTGCCCTCAAGAAAATGTTTAATAGGACACAGCGCCTGCAAAAAAAGAAGGGTCAATCTACAGTAGTTTTCCAGAAATGTTGTCTTCTAGATATGTTGAAGGAGTTCAAAAACCTGGACTCTTATCTTCTTCGAAAAGCATATCGTATGCTGAAAGACTGGTTTGTTTAACTTGTGCATTATGGGCAGCTCTAGAAGTTGAAACTACTTCGTGTAGAGCCAGCGAAGTTCGGAGAAGGCTCTGCGGCAAATGGAGTTAAACAGCAAATCTTAAGACCATGCACACTGTTAAAGGACGGACCAAGAGGATCCGGTCATCATTCTCAGTGACAATGTGAGATTGAAATGACTTCAAAGAATCGTTTAAGAGCTCCTCTAAGGCCAGAAAGGAGTTGGTAAATGGACCTCAGAGGCAACAGAAGGCACTAATGTAACAAGTAAAGGACCAAAATAAGGCTTGATTGGACTGGCAAAAAACTTTAACACGCCTTGTTTAGCAATTGATCAAAATTCAAAATCTAAGATTAAACTAGGAGCCGTTCTCTAAGCCTGTGTATGTATGTAAGTGCTTATCACTACATATGCAAGCATCCATGGTCAAAATGACCTTATTTATAGCTATTGTCAATAAGAGACCCGGACAAAATTAATGCAGTGTGATAATGTCCAGTGGTCATGACTGCGAAGGAGTTGAGATCATTCCTGAACTTCACCTGATCTGGCGTTGGTTTATTCCTGGATTCAACATGTAGCAGGTGCCCCTACACCAGCGTAGCAGGCGTCTTTCAAAGAAGGAACATTTTCACCTGGAATTCATAGAGCCAGACTGCATCTGACACTCTCAAAGCTACTATAATGGCTGGCTTTGTTCTAACTTTGGTAGATGCTCCTATATCATTCATCATTGTAACAGATGCATCCAGTTCCGGTCCTGTCGCGGTTTTATCCAACCAACTTGAGTCTTAGCATATGCCGAGAAAGGTTTCGATAATTCAGAGAGGAACCCGGAAAGTTACTTAAAGTAAGTCTAGAACTATCTGCTCTCAAAGGAGCAGTTGCTAAAGAATTTTGTGGTTATATGTTCTGCTCAAGTCAAAGTTATCATTTGGCAGAAAATAATCCACTTACTTATCTGCAGCTAAAGACAGAAGTGATGCCTATAAAGCAATGCTTCAGAATTGTTTTTCATGACTTCACCATCACGTGTTGGCCATGGAAACGTAATTCCTATGTGTATGCACTGAGCAGGTTACCTTAAAGACAAGTCAGTGTGTCATGGAATGGATGTGACCCCTATACTTTCTACAGTTTATCTAATGCTTGTGATATTCAAATGCCTCTTACTTATTCGGCCCACTGATAACCCACTCTCTCGATCCGAAAAGAATTACAGGATGAAAACATGATTACGTGTTTTTGCTTACTTCGTCATATTATTCTTACTGATTTATTTGCCTTGCTTGAGATTATTTAAAATGGAAGTGTTACTGTATCAGTGTTTATTCTCCTGTTATTTAAGCTTGTTTAATGTTTTGCCTGTTGCTAAGGATATTTCTGATGCAATGCTAACATGCAACATACTAGTTTAGTGCTTATTGAAATCGTTCGTACCGACCCCAAGGGGCAGTTGAAAATTGTGGGGTCAATTGAGTTTCCACTACTGATAGTAGGCACTTGTTAGAGTTTGTTTGGAATTGTCCAAGTAATAATTTCAATACTTATTGGATACAAATATGTCACAAAAGTGACAGTGAAGTTCTGTGCAATGTCAAAGTATAGTGTTTCAGTCCAAATCGTCGGTTTTTAATGGATAGTCCAAATTTAAAAAATATATGAAGACATGAAGGAGCCTTTTAGAGATATACTACAACTGATAATGCCCAGCATGTCTGATTGGCCTATTTAAATGTCATTGAGTAGTTGAAAAGCAAACGATCAATCTTCACAATGGTGAGGAGGCAAACGCCCCAAAAAGTATCACAATTTCCTGTTTCCTGTGTAAAATGATAACAAGACATCGAAGGAAAGAGTTAAACAGCTTTTTATGGCTTTCCCTACATAATTTATTAATAAATATGAGTTCTGTACTGTTATTCTTGTACTTACAAATCATTAGAACCGTCTTAACGTCACAAAAGTGGATGTCTGCGACTGTATCGAAATGGAACCAAATGTCTGTCATTTGGCAGCAGCTCACCAGATTCATATTGCTCACTAAGGAACTTTCTGTGACCATCTACTTACATCACTTGAGACTCTGCATATTTGTCGTCACTAGTGTTGCAGTTAAAACTTCATGTAAGAGACGGCTTTGTATACGCCCATATGTCTTTAGAACGGAAAACACAGGAAAACGTTGTTACAAATGCGCATCATCATCATCATCATTATTATTATTATTATTATATCATCATTGCGCTAAAATCATACTTAAAAGCTTTTTTTCTTTTTTAAGGACGAGAATTTTCGGATAATTGGCACAGTTAGATCGTCCTTTCATCTAAGTGTATTGGAGTCTGTCTACATTAAAACAAGAAAACCAGTGCTCTGTAGGCAGAAAGAGTACGTTTTCTCACTTGGACTCTTCCAATAATGTTTTGTTTCTTCATTTTCTCTTTCTTTGTTTCCTTTCTTGTTTATGATTGGGTAGTTTTGCTACATGTTTCGTATAAATAGGTTGTCATACTCTTTCCTGTCCGACGTTTCATACTCTGAAGAGTGTCAGACGAAAATAGCTTTTAAGTGTGTTTTTAGCGCAATGACGCAAATTTTCATTATATATATTGTATCTATTATTACCTTGTCCTTGGCATTTACACCTCAAATAAACGAATGAACGAAAAATATGTCTGTCGTACTTACTGCCATCAATAAGTAATTCAAGAACAGAAAGATTGCCCCTGAAATACTGAACTTTACAAAGGCAGAGATCAATAAAGAAAAGGAAGATAATAATTTTCATGCCACACGATATACAATGTCGATAAAGTGAGTTTTTGCATGGATTAATCCAGTTCTAGTTCTTATGATTAAAAAATTATATTGGAATCTAATTGCCACTTATGTACATCTAGTCATTATTCTGGAATTATTGATATTAAATAATTTGAATAATGATCTAGATTGATGTCCGTGAAGAGAGAAAAGATGATAAATATACAGACAGGATTTTATCTTGTAGTCAGAAGATAAATTTTGCAAAGTTGCTTTCCTCTCTTTGCATGTTGTACATCTAAATCCATAGCCCCAGCTGAGTTGAAAGACGGATCGTATTAAAAACTGTAACATTGTTTGTATTGGTGATATCATAAACATTGTCATGATGACAGTAGTCTTTTTGTATTTTTGTCAATTAGACCGTGGTGTTAGTACGTTAAGAGGTGCATTACTTCTACAGCAAACTATGTAATTTTTATGTCAGTACTCTCGGCTTAATTTATTTTTCATTTCTGAAATTCCCAATTAAAATGTTTCTGTCAAGAACGAGAAAGGATTTGTAAGCAGATATTTATTTACCTGGTGTTTTTAGCTTAGTTTTGTTTGACTACAATGTACAAATAGAACTACGACTTCAGGAGAGGGGGTTGTATTCATTCTTCACACAAGTACTACAATCGCCTTGAAAATTTGCAACATTGCACTAAAAACATACTTGAAAGCCTTTTTCGTCTGACACTCTTCAGAGTATGAATCGTCAGAAAGGGAAGTATGGCTATACGGCAACCTATTTATACGAAACATGTATCGAAACTAGCCAATCATAAACAAGGAAGCAAAATGAAACAAAGAGAAAGTGAAGAAACAATGCATTATTGGAAGAGTCCAAGTGAAAAAACGAAATCTTTCTGCCTACAGAGTACTGGTTTTCTTGTTTCAATGTAGACTGATTCCAATACACTTAGATGAAAAGGACGATCTGGCTGTGCCACTTATCCCAAAATTCTCGTCCTTATAAATTTTGGTGCATTCTCAATTTTCTAGTAAATGATGGCCTATGGTAGAAGTGCATGTTTTGGCAGTTATATTCGCTTTGCAAGCGCGAGGTGGCTGTTCTGTAGGAGGATTTGTACTCTGAAGAGTGTCAGAGTAAAAAAGCTTTTAAGTATGTTTATAGGGCAATTTTCAAAGTGATTAGCCGACATTCAAAGCCAAATTCAAGTGTGGCGCTTTTTGTTTTGATAGTCATTGCAAAAGTCGGGGCTGGCGTTATTAAGGACCAGTAAGGCCTTTAAGGCCTTCAAACCTGCTTGAATAGGCCTACAGGTAAGTTTTGCTTTGCATCGTCACAATTTTAATGGGTTATATATAGTTTGTACTTACAATACCGTAGTACTTTTTCTACATGTTTCAAATAAGGAAGGTTATTGACATCAGGATTGCATTTTAGACTTAAAATTTGAGAGGCCTACTTTTGCCGAGACAAAAAAGTCGATTTGGGGGGAAACATCAAAGCATAGAAATTGTTGAGTACAAGTATTTCCAAGTTAACAAGTTGGCGTAGTTGCATTCTACGCTAACAAGTTACATATGTAGATATAGCAGTGTGGATTCAAATTATCAACACAGTCTGATGATGCACTAGCATACTTTCAGATGGATAATGTTCTTAATTATGTCCTTAAAGACAACAATTCCTACTTATCTCGGCCATTCCTATTCAACTTATCTCGGCCATTGCAGTAGTGCTGCTCAGTTTGAGTTTCCTGCAAAGGAATGCCTACCTAAAGCTTGAAACGGTTTTCTTTGAGGTCACGATTTGCGAATACCTACCCTTCTTCTTTATGCTCCCGGAAATAGATATGCCGTCTAAATTATATACATTATTATTCCAACTTCATTATGCCCCGGGTAAAGTCTAAATTGTTTAACAGGCTTGCACGTTGTCAAGAGCATGTCCCAAAACAACCAACGATTTCTGTTGATTCATTTCGAAATTCGTACCCAGATTCCTTTGTCTTCGCCATTGCTTCCTCTTCACATCTGCGACGACCATTTGAAAATGGTTGTTATCGTAGCGATTCTCTGACCTAATGTCAGACTAAGAAGGAATACTACATCACAGGAATTACTTTCAGTCGTTAGACTCTTCAACGGTACTATTAGTTATTACGTTGAAAACTGGACTTCAAGATAGGGATAGGTTGTAACAGAGAGTATCTCAGTAAGTTCTGTTGTTACCACCACGTGGAACTCGCGCGGAAAAGTTTGACTTGTGTGGGGGTGAAAATAGTTTTACAGCTGGAATACTCGGTTTTTCCTTAAATGCTTACATAAAGCTTCTCGTTTACATCAGTTGGAACAGTACCGGTATAGAAGTAGAGTGTTTTAGTAGATATTTCGTCGAGTCTATCTTAGTGTTGGAGAAGAACACTTACAGACAGATGTGTAGAATTTGACTGGTGGTACAACTTTTGTTCAAAGAAGGGGCGTCAGAAATCTTGAAGGTGACAACTTATTTGTAGTTCTGTTTTCAACATTAAAAGAAAGGATAGCAGGGAGCGTATTTCATACTTGATACAACGTGCCTGCCTCGTACTAGCATTGACCTGGCGTACGGAAGCTCGGAACAGCAGGAAGATTTGACTTGGTCCGCGAAATCACCTAGCCTTCCACGAAGTCGGATTACTTTCTACGAGAAAACTATCTGTGGAACACTTGTCTAGCCCTCGCTAGTAATTAGATGGTATTTGATGATTATTCTTTGTAATTGCCAGCCTCTCGATTCCCGACATTAACTTAGGAGAGCATATTGCCTCATAAAGGTGAGTGATCATCGCATTTCTTCGTATCTTTTTGATTTTTCTGTTTTCGACGCCTTTTTGGATTATAAAAGGCGTGAAGCAGGTTCTGACCTTCGTTATTAGCCAAGGTTACTTCGCATCACATTCTTTTAAAGTTGCAAAACAACTCTAAACTTGGTGACTGATAGGCTCAAATAGGTTTTTACGATTGAACAAATTGAAGAATTACCAATTCACTGACCGTCTGGCGTAGCTGGTACAGAACCGGTCTTTAAACAGGAGTTCTTTTAGATAGCAGGGAATGCTATGATGTTAAAGTTTATTATATCCTAAAAATATGTGATATTTTCTGTTACTAGTGCTTATACGCTCGAGTGTGTGATTATAAAGTGAAGAGAGTATTTCATATCGTCGTGTTTTGCATGAAGACGACCATGAACATAAACGAATAGTAGCTGCCCGAGTTACCATCTGTTGTCGATATAATTTGGTTATGTTTACCAGATTCCAATAAATTTTCTCGTCAAACTCATAAGTATACTTTTCCTGATAACGTTCTAATTACTCTGTGTACTGTTCTTGTGGACCACATGTTTAAAAACACGAGTTGAAACGAATGAAACAGCGGTAGTATTCTTGTGCAAAGGTTGGCATAAAATAAAACAGGTATCGTTACCTAGAATTCATCGCTGAGTTATCTACGAAGTCAGCACTCTAGTAATACTTCGTCTTGATAGTTTGCGTCATGTCATTTCAGCCTCTTTCAATTACTTAGATCAGGATTTCGTCATCTGATGATCCTAGCACACCCCAAATTAGCTGTGAGTTGAAAAGGTGAGAATTTAAGACGAAATTGTATCCACGGCAATACCAGGGTGGCTTTCTTGAGTAAACGATGTCAAGTTTGCTCTTGATTCTCCTATTTTCTGCGTGGTTACAGCCACAATGTGTAACCTGCCTTCTATACGTTTGCAGGTAAACCTTTGAGTGAAAATCCGAGCAACCACTAGCTCCAATGGCTTTCAAATTGAACAGTCGGTATGACATGCAGGTCTGTTTTTGTCAGCCGTTTCTTAGGACAACAACGTGTGGAACAAGGTGTCATGGAGTCGAACAGCATTTGGTGCTAGTCAAATAGGGCTTGTCGACGACCAAATACCGCTTTAAAGAGATCGATTGTCACTTTTCAAGTCTAATTACTTTCTAAATATCTTAAGCTTTCAAACTTGACCCTCGCTTGCTTGTAAGAAAGCCAATTAACACTGTCAAGTCTCCACCAGGGATGGTATTGATATAATATCAATCACTAAAGTTGTACAACATCCGCTTGAAGCAATTTAGTAGCTGTTTTTGCATAAGGAGTATATCCCCACTAAGAAAAGGAAGACATTCAAAAGTTTCTGTTGGTTGCCATTAGTAACGGAAGATATGGTCCATGATTGTGTTATAGTTTCATCTTTTGTCTGAGGATAGATGGATCAAATATTACAAAATGTTTGTGTTTTAACCTGTGTTACATATTCCGTTGTTTAGATGTACTTTGCTTCCATAATTGGTCTTATACCCTTAAAACGCATCCTGTTGTAGGTGTCAGTTGCTATAGTCCTTGCCAACAGGTACATGATATGTACCCAAGCGAAACTTGAGTATTACAATATACTTTGAAGCGAGACCTAGTACAGGACAAGGATTATTCAAACAATACCTGCTCTAATCAGCAGAAAAAGTATTAATTGACTTTTTGGTAAAGAGATAAACATCATGATTCCTGCATTTTACGTATGAAAGAGAAATCTGTACATTGGAAATGAAGAACAATAGTCTTTTTGTAGAAGTATCTAACCTTTTATAAAGCTAAATCTCAATTTCTATTGCCAGTGGTAGATGGTCATGCAGCACATCCCATCCACTCAACAGTGAGAGTATTTGACAGGCATGTCCATCAGCTATGCTTGAACCCAGGCCCCCAACTGCAAATTAGATACCATTCTATCTGAAATTTACGTCTTAATTTAACTAATTAATACTTCTTTACTCTTTCAATACTGGTTGTCCGTTCGTTTAGTTGCCCATCTGTTTAACCATACCAGAAAGACATACATTACAGCATTATGTAATATGCTTATTATGTTTATATGCCAGTGACTCTCTTGTGTAAAGATAGGCAGTAACCTATTATTATCATTGCTCTGGGAATCCAAGAACTCCATTAGCATCTACTTCCTATTGTGAGGATTGTAGGATCCCGAAGACAACAAGGGAAGTGTGGTATGATAAAGGGAGCAAAGTCAGGACCACACCCACTTAGAAGTATATATATACTACATTACTTTTATATAGTAACCCAAGCATGTGTAAGTGAGGACAGCCTTTCAGAGCCATACATTTTTTATCATAAGCTAAATTTGTAAGCTTTATGAAACAGGGTCCATGTTTCCTTAACTATTTCTTAAAAGACTCCACACTAGCAGTTTCTAGTTGGTTAGTAGATAGTAAAATATGTTTGGCACATTCTATTGAAACAAATTTCAATTCCTTTGAACAAAGATTTTGTTTTGCAGCACTCAGCAACATGACGAGTGTTGGCCATGTGTTGTGATGTAATGGAAGCCTTTTGCTTTAGTTGCCACCCTTGTGTTGTGATTGGCTTGCAACAGTCAACACATTTTTATTGGCTTGCAAAACTCAACAACCTGTGATTTCAAACAGATTTATGCTTCTGCCATTTTTTCCACTTTCCATCTCACGTGTTAGCAAGATGGGATAGGATAAGCTACCAGCAAGTAATAGCATAACATCACATACCTTTCTTGAATTTACCAAGTGAATCAAAAATCTTTAAATGGGTTGTGAGTAACAGGGACTAATATTGTAGAAGGTAAGAGGATTTTGTATCACTACAATGATTACATTTAAGGGAAAGAGTTTGAAAACAATTTTACTTGTAATCTGTCTGTTGCAACCCTCTGGATCTGCCCCTTTGGATTTTAGTGTTTATGAAGATGCGTGTTTTAGGACTGTGTTCTGGGTTACATAAGTCAGGATTGTTGTCCTGGCTCCAACTGGTGCCATATAGGTCCTTAAGACTGGTGTGTAATTAGGAGGCCCTTGTATTTACTGTAGCAATGTGGTTAGTAGGGAGACTTGAACCACTTTGCCTTGGAGGACATTGGTTTGTAGTGGCTTGAAACATTGTTTCATCTCTCCTATGTAATTGTTCCAGTTTTTGAGGATTCTTTTTGAAGATGGTGAATGTTTTCTTTGTTAGATGAGGATGGCTAATGTGGTCATTAGAGACACTTAAATGCTGCATTGAGTATTAAGGGCTCTGAGAAAATCAGGAAAGTGGTTAAGTGTTGAGCAGCTATAGGATGAAGGAATGTAGATGTTGACTATTGTAAAGAGTTTTTAAATAAATCATGGCACCATGTGTCTATACATGAATCATTCTGCTTCGTTGCCAGTTGCATGTAAGTGAAGGACTCATTTTTGTAGAACAGACAACCTTATATATAATAACTCAACAAGCCAACACTCACTAACAGTGTATAAAATTATATATAACTCAAAAATACACCATCATTTTGACATTTCAATATTATCTTCATCAGAAGTAATTTTGATGAAGTTAATATCGAAATGTCAAAATGATGGTGTATTTTTGCGTTATATCTATATATAAATAAAGATACACAAAAAATAAACATCTCATATATTTCAAATTATTTCAAATAATTCATTTTTAGGTTACTTTTCATACAAGTTAGGGTATATATAGGGCATACACAACATTAATGAGTACTAGAGGGACTAATTACAATACAATAGAAATTTAAACAATTGGGAACACCTGTTATTAACAAAACATTAACAGAACAATAAACAAAAGGGTATGTGTTAATGATTTAACTTGTGAAGTAATCTAAAAACAACTTTGACAACACTCTAAGGAGAAGCTTACAAAAGTGACAAGTAACGAAGAAACAAATGTGTTAATGTAATGGGTAATTCACTAACATTAAGCCCAGAAGGTGCGAAGTTAATAATCTATACTGTCAAAATATTTCCCTACCTCTGTCCTCACTGCTAGCTATCCTGTCTATAACTTTTAAAGAAATATCACTTATAAAGCCTGCATGTCCTTCCTAACATGATTAAACATGTCTGTATGGGCAACTATGCAACCTTAGTCGTACTTTCTACTAGCTGCCTTGTAATTATTGATTCTGATTTTGATGGCTGTTGTGGTGCTCCCTACATACTGTTTTCTACACACATTGTGTCATAAAAGATAAATTACAGAACTGGACTTACAATCAAAGTTATGTTTGATGAAAAAATCCTTCCTGTTTCTGCACTATGAAATCTCCTTCATCCATTAGTTTACACACCTGACATCTAGGTTTACCACAGCCATAACAACCTCTGGCTACCTCTGGTTTATTACCTAGAAGCTTAGCTCTAACTAACATGTCTTTAATTGATTTAGGCCTTCTAAAAACTACTTGTGGCCATGGGATGTCGGTTGCTAAACGTACTGGGGTATCTAAGATGGGTTGAAGTTCCCTAACTTTTGTTAAACTGTACTAAGTGCTGGATGATTTGTTAAGATAAGTAGGGTACTATTTCTTTCCTGTCCATAATCCTTCCTACCTGTACAACCTAAGAGACTCTTATAAAACTGTCTTCTTACCCTCTATGAACAAATCAACAAGTTCCTCTGCTCTTTTCCTAAAAGTTTCATTAACTGAACAAGTTTTGGGAATTCTAAGGGCCTGGCTATATGATATTGCCTGTTTCATGTGCTGTGTTTAACATGATATTTTATGTAGATCTATATTAGTGGGTGAAAGTTTCCTTGTAGTAAAGGTCTATTTCCAGTTTATCATGTGTTTTGGAACATAAACATCGATAAAACTGACTGTGGATTGTGAATAATGTCCGGTGAACTTGATGTTACAATGGATGCTATTTATGTGTTCTATGGAATGATGAAGACTAACTATACTACCTGTCCAAATAAAAAATATATCATCTATACATCAACCAAACCATGGTTTTCTTTGTGCTGTCTCCTATAATTTTCTAGTATTTTACTATGTTATGAATGCCCTATATATATTCTAACTTTTTGTATGAAAAGTAATCTGAGGAACTATTCGAAATTTTATATGAGATGGTTTTTGTTTGAAGAATATATATACATCATTTTTAAAATCACCTGAAAATTTGCAACATTGCACTTAAACATACTTAAAAGCTTTTTTCACTCTTCAGAGTATGAATCGTCAGAAGGGAAATTATATGTATATAGCAGTCTTTTTTATATGAAACAAAAGAGAAGATGAAGAAATGAAACATTGGAAGAGTACAAATGAAAAAACGAACTGGCCTATGGCAAAATCCCATGTTTTGGAAGTCATTTTGCTTTGCCAGCTTGAAATGGCTGTTATCTAGGAGGCGTACAGTGGCTGGAACATGTTGTTTGGTCCTGTCATACAATCTTTGAGAAGTGCAACCTATGTGCCAAGCTTCACATCTGCACAAAAATTCATATACTACTAAGCTTTTTTGTGTGGTAGGTATACAATCCTTGTGAATGGATGGCAAGATCTTCCTAGTCATGAAAACCATTGTGGGATTGACAGCAGAGAAACGCTCAACTACGGCTTCATAATCTGTTTCTATGCGCATGCAAGCATTGCCTGGCCAAGGAAGTGTTAGGTATTCAGGACATTTTTGAGGCCCAAAAGACTTTTCAGTTTTAAAATCAGTGATTTTTTCTGAAACTATTCTAAAAACAGCATCCTCTGGATACCCATTTTTGCAAAATAATAGTTTTATTTTCCCTAGTTCCGAATTTAAATTAGATTTTCAACATATACAAAGAGCTCTATAGGCAAGTGTTCTGATGAAGTTGATTTTCCTCTTTTTGGACAAAAGGAATCCCAACCAGTGTACTGACCAGTAAAAGTAGCTTTTTGGTAAACAATTGTTGTCAATTTAGTCTGTTTTTTCAACTAGAATATCAAGAAAAGGTAATAAGCTGTCTTGTTCCTTTTCAACTGTAAATTTTATGGCTGGATGTAACTCGTTAAGTTTCTGGAAAAAATTGTTGCATTCCAGCTGAGTTTTAAAGATGGCAAAGGTGTTATGAACATAGCAAAAATAGATGGACATCTGTTTGGAGTTTTATAATACACTTAAGAAAGCCATCAAAAATATTTGCCAAAGTTGGACCCAAGGTCTACCCATTGCCACACTGTCCCTTTGTCGATACATTATATTGTTAAAACTGAATTCAACACCTCTAGTGGCATATTCCATTAAGTCATCAAAGATCACCTCTGGGATGGAGGGCTGTTTGGCTTTTCCCCTGTACAAGCAATTTTATCTTCTCATAAAGGAGGACATTAGTGAAAAGGCTGGTTATGTCAAAGGAACACATAAACGTGTGACAAGAATCAAAAGTGTATGTTTCTTCGCTTGGACTTTTCCATTGATGGTTTATTTCTTCATTTTCTCTTTCTTCGTTTCCTTTCTTGTCTAGGATTGGCTAGTTTTGCTACATGTTTCATATAAAAAGGTTGCCATATACATATACTTTCCTTTCTGACGGTTCATACTCCGAAGAGTGTCAGGACAAAAAAGCTTTTAAGTATGTTTCAGTGCAATGTCACAAATTTCCAAGTTCTGTACCACAAAAAGATTGTTCAAGTGCAGTTTATTACATTGTTGGGATTGTTGGCTTGTGTAGTTTGTTATATATGTATTTTAAGATAGAATGTATGTATGTATGTATGTATGTATATATGTATGTATGTATGTATGTATGTATGTATGTATGTATGTATATATGTATGTATGTATATATATATGTATGTGTGTGTATATATTTGTGTGCATAACCTTAGTGCAGCTATTGTGGTAATGCTCCACTCTTGACAAATATATAAAAAGCACTGTGTCTGTTGAGGTATTACATATATCTGACACTGATGAAGGCTTAAGCTGAAACACAGAAAAAACTAATGAATTTCCCCTTACCCACCAGTGGGTTTCATCTCGTAATACCAAGGACTTTGAATGTCCTTCACCAAACCTTTGTGCCGTGATGGCACACTACTTTATTGCCACTGCCAAGATGTCTAATAAGTAATGTAATCTTAACTGTTGAAATATATGGTATCAGTGCCATTAAATCTTATCCAGCTATAGTTTTTGTGATTTAAAGCATTCAGTTTCTTGCTATTCATGTATATGGCTGCAGGTTTTGTTCTTAAAGTGGACACTTTATGTTTTATTGGCTAAATAATAAGATGATTAACTGTACTTCAGTTTGTGAGGCTTGTGGGGTCTATCTTGTGGCATAAAATTTTGTGCATCAATTCTGTGTTAGAGTTGTCAGGTTCTGTTAACAATAGTGTACCTGTGTTAGTAATGATCTAGTTAAATGGCCAACAATCTGCTATGTTTATTTAAAGTTATATAGATATATAGATTCTTTGAAATGTAGACATTTCATGTTTATGTTCCAAAATGGATAAGTGGGTAAATGAATGAATCTTTAACAATAAGTAGCCAGTAAAGATTGTGTAATCCTTTGAGCAGGGTTAGTGAGTGATATTTTCCTTTCACTTCATTCAAGTTGCAATTATCTATTGTTGTCCTGTGACAGTGATCAGTACTTGTTACCAGTTATAGTGTTTTATCAAAAAATGCCTTAGCTTAAAAGAGGCTACTTTACCAGATAATGTTAAATGTCTGCTTCGTTCCTAGTAAACCAGACAATGGGTCTTGAAATGAAACTGATATTGGATTAGCTTTTGGTATGTGTCCAAAGTTCTCCTGATGAAAGAGGAGAAACAGGCTATCATTTGTGGTTGGATCATAGCTTAAAATTATGAAGTTATATTAAGTAGCAGAATTTTAATTCTGTTGATGTGTTGAACACTGTACATTGTTTGAGGGCACATTCTAATAATTTTATGGTTTTATTTCTTAGTGGGCTTTTATTTGGTAATGAAGGGAGACAGTTTGCATCAGATATTTTGTACCTTGTGTCAACCCAAGAGAATCACAAATCAGAACCTAGGCTTAGGGAAAAACAGCAAAATTCCCTTAGTCCTTTTTGTTTGTTTTGGCTTTTGCCTTGAGCCAGTGAATATTCATGTTATCTCAGCAGAAACATCAATGCATTTGTGTATATATGCTACTCATGAATAGAGCATTAACTACATTGGGCTGACACAACTTGCGGTATGCCAAGCCTCACTGTTTAAGGTGCATGATGGCACATGAACACCTCCACATGTACTCATTATCACTTCTGCTGGGTCACTAGACCAAACGTCTTGAACCATGTTAAGTATAAGTCATGCGCCTCATTAAAAAAATAAATGGTTGGTGTGTGATCTCTCTCTGACCTCTAAGACCACTTGCACAGAGGCCTGCTATACATACAGCTCTGGTTGCAGAAATTAGCTTTCCTCCAGCAGTTGAAGCATGTTATTGGCATGCAGTAGTGAGAAATACTTCCTTGCCATATTTTGAATGCAGGAAAGTATTAATAATCAAGGGTAATAAAGTACCTAGTATAAACAATCTGTTTAGAAAGAAACAAATAAGCAATCCAATTAAAATATTAGCAATGAGCAAATAGAGAAATACAGCCTGAACAATTAAGTCCTATTTATTATCCAGGTCACAATCCTAAATCTACAAGCTCTGTAACTTCTTTATCTGCTTCCCTC
>JANTCA010009935.1:17656-27767 GCA_024741275.1 Chironex yamaguchii | reverse complement strand
ACTCGCGTTTGACCATTTCCAGTTTGAGCGCGTATATATGCTTGGCAACATTGTCTTGTTTTAATGAGTATAGATACGACTACGGTTACAACTACCACTACAGCACCTACTACGGTGACAAATACCACTACAGCACCTACTACGGTGGCAACTACACCTACAGCACCTACTACGGTTACAACTACCACTACAGCACCTACTACGGTGGCAACTACACCTACAGCACCTACTACGGTGACAAATACCACTACAGCATCTACTACGGTGACAACTACCACTACAGCACCTACTACGATGACAACTACCACTACAGCACCTACTACAGGGGCAACCCCAACAATGCCATCAACAGAGACCACCGTCATCACCTCAGTTAAACCTCAGGTTAATGCCGCGCCCACTAAACAGACTATTTTATCGGCAGCAAGAAAACCAACAACGTATCCAGCCGCTTAAACAACACAGGCAGTAAAAACGCCTACCAATAACATAGCTGCAGAACTCCGAGTAAAGCCCCAGTTAAAACAGCCTGGCATCGCTCAACCAACAACACGAAATGCAGCAGCTACCGCAGTAGTGACTTCAAGCAAAGATTGTAACAGAGTTACCAACACCATTAAAAAACAACACATCTCCTCAGACTTTAGAGGAGTATGAAGATGAACGAGGTCTTAATAAGCCAGGAGTAACTCAACCCACCAATGGAGGAACACCATCCCAGAAAGGTCAAGACAAGAAGCAAGACATACTGCAATTGCTAAATATAAAAGTCCCGCATTGTGAGCGCTGAATTGATTTCCAGAATTTGTGAAAATTGCTACAGTGGCGATAGGACTCGACCTGAATGATTAAAACAAAAGAACTGACGACAATAGGCTGCTGAGAGGTATGCCATCAAGTGCGGCTCAATGAGAGGAACCTCGACGTGGTGAGCCGTAGATCATGCTGTTTTCAGCATGAACGAATCCTCTCAACCCACAGGTACCGTGTTCTGAATTTCTTATTTTTGAGGGTTCACAAAACTTCGTGTGTCTAAAGTTCGCCCAGCATTTCACTCTCCATGTTAGTATTGCTTTTGACTTCGTCAACGCTACTTCATCGTGTTGTAGAGTGATTTGCGGGAGGCGTCTAATGACTGCGTATGTTACGTGAGCCGTCAAAGTGGACTGTGAGACTCGGTGGCGTTCACTAGGTAGTATCGAATGTACGACCTAGACGCTTAGCCGCAAGGCTGGCCTGTACAATACATACATACATGCCATCAAGTCTGTTAACATTTAAAAATCTTTGCTCGTACACCCCATCATCATTTCAAGTCTTTAAATGCCGAGAGCAGTGACATGTCAAGTCTGCAACAACATGGATCTGATTTAGATGTCAGACCTTGAAAGTCGCTTCTTTTGAGTTTCTGGTCAGACGCTATGACCCTGAACCATTGACCTTTGTAGGATGAAAGTACAATACCACACATGTCTGCTCTGACAAGCTCTCAATATCCGCTTAAGGGAACACACAAGATCTTTACAAACCTCTTTTATATGAAACAATCCAACAAAATCGTATGTGATATTATGAGCACTGCTTTTGGGATGAAAATAACGACGACATAGACTCTAAATTTGGTTTCCCTTCAACTGGACTCATGGTGTAAGTGATAGATACAGGAATTTCTTCGGCGGACTTCATAAAGACACTTTAAGTCACATTAAATCCGAGACTCAGAAGGGAGAAATACCCAATTGAACATAGAGAACACATAGTACTTTTCAGTTTGGCCACAGGTATACGACACAATATGTATAGTGTGTACACCTTGGGAGAAACATACCTGTTCTTTCACAACGATGACCAGCATAAATAGAAGTGTTGTTTATCTGTTTACATTGACATGTCGATTTTTTTGACTTATCGTATAAACAAGTTCCACCATTCTTGCAATCAGTCTCTTTCCTCATCTAAATGTAGTGAGAGAGTGAGACACCAGTTTAACAAAAGAAAAAAAAGGAACTTCTTTAACACAATCATTTATTCTTAGGAAGTTAACATTGCAGGATCTTTTACAAAACTGAGTCAATTTTTTTTATTAAAACGGTGAAAAAATTGATAGAAGCTGCCTCAGTTAGGTCGGTGTAATAAAGTTACAATATGCTTCACGTATATCACACAGTTCATATAAATCTAAAGAATACGAGATAAGATCTGAATTCATCTACAAAGGCATCACAGAAATGTGGACAACATGTTGTTTACTTACGACAATGACGTTGTAGACGGATCCTTGCTTTTGCCATAATACACCACTGTTCTTCTTGTCAGTTTCCTGAAGTAGCTCACAAGTGTAAGTTTGTTTATTGTTTGCTTTCACTAACTCATCAGAAATAAAGTTTAGTGAAGAACAGAGTCTGGTAAAAATGCATCGATTGGAGCATTCTGTTTCACTTAAGGTATTAAATACTTGAAGTTTCTTTCCTTGGAAATGCATATTTTCATGTCGATGTAAAATTGCTTGATTTGCAGTTATATTATCACAGAACTTTCTCTCTTCAAATGTGTCTGCAGCAAATATATAATAAAGCAACAAGATCACAGTTTTAACAACGTTATTTTGCCTGCAAAACATTTTGTTTCACCAACGTTCTCACTCCTGGTAAACTCTAAATGGTATGTTATTTGATCCCTTTGAGATAACAATTTGTACAATTTTGCAGGTACATTTTGACGCTGTCTTTTTCCTCACTGGCTGCTACGTCAGCTATTACTTGTCTTATTGTAAGATAACATAGATGTGATGTGTAGAAGTCAATATCATTTGCATTATATCAGATGAAGATTAACAATTCTATTCTCTCATGCTCGGAAGGAAACATTGTGCTGAAATCAAGAAGCAAAAAATGCTTCTTTGACTCATATATTAATCATTTCTTACTTTGTGCTTAACTTTCTTTTGAATTTATTTAGAATATATCTTGATCACTGCTTGCTTTTATTGTCTTTCAGACAGGTGAATATAATTTGTTGTCCTGCGAAAGGGTCCAAGAATGTAAACATGCTTTGTAGGTGAAAAATAGCTAAGAAAAGCTTAATAAATTTATACACGAAGTCATATTCTTCCGATCAATGACATCTGGGACACAACTGGTATGAATTAGATGTTAATAATTTATAAGACAAAAATAGTAAAATATATGGTTTTGGCTAAAGGTCATGGGTTCTCTTGTTATTTATCTCATTTTCATAAAGCCAGCACACCAAAAATTTGGGGACAAATTCGTGTCATGGCCATGTTTAAGCTAAAGAAGGACCGGGTTTCACCAAAACACTAGCGCCCTATATTCGTATTCGGTATTCTCTTTAACCCCTTTGAAAGCATAATTCGTACAAGGATACCCTTAACAGGACAAGTTTAATTCACTATGGACGGCGAAGGACTCCGTCGCGCCGAATAGCCTTGCTTTCTTAAGATCATACAACTGAAAGAGCATGGCTTTGAAGAAAAACACATCACTGACTTGTCTTCTTCTGGTCTGTCTACTGACTAGTGCTCAGTAAAGGACAGGGCGAAGATATTACGGTAGCCCATATAATGTAAGGATAATACCACCGTAAGAGCTGTTGAAGGACACCTAATGAATCAGGTGTTCTTCATTGCAATGGAAGGCAAGGAGAGAGGACTTCCACAGGGAACCATCGTAGCTCCAACGCTAATCAGCATATATGCAAATGATCAACACCAGCTCTATTAAGCCCGGCGCTCCAGTTACTAAGACGAACGTTGCATTATTCCACGGTATTCAGTGGTGCTTAATTCTTGACAAATCCATTCACTACATTACTAAACTACTTTAGTAAGTTGCATATTACTTAAACAACAAACCTGAAAATACATAGTTGAGCTCCTTTCCACTTGATAATCAAAGGGCACAGCAAAAAGCTGTTATTATGAATGTAGGGATAGACAAGCGATATTCTTTGTGACTGTCATCTTGGCATTAAAAGCCGTGATACTGACCTATGTGAGATATGGGGCTTATTATTTCCTGTTTAAGCTATTGGTTATGCAAGATATGTTGCTGACTGACAAAGCCATATTTTGACACTCAAAATGTACGACAAAAATGAAACGTAACGCTATTAGATTATAATTGTCAACTTAACTTCTCAATGTGTTAGGGCTTGTGCTATCATATTCTAAAACAATGAGGACGTTGAGAAACAAATCACACCTTAAGGAAAGCATTTCGTTTGACAAGTGTAGAATTTCACTCATTTCCGGAAACAAAGAAAATTCCAGCTTGTAAAATTCTAGTAATCAGTTCTAAAAATCCGACATGGTAAGTTTTAAGAAGAAACTACAAGGCCAATTTCCTAGCTCGTACTCCTCAAAAAACAATTTGGTATGGCTGAATACTTCTTTTAAGGAAGATCCGTTGCCCACTCATATCCTTTGCCCACTTAACCCCGTTGCCCACTTAACCCCGTTACCCACTTAACCCCGTTACCCACTTAACCCCCTTGCCCACTGTACTCGCTAGTGTCTCCACAGATAATGTCGTCTTTTACTCGATCATTAATGATTCATTATATTCCTTGCGTTTTATTGTTTCGGAAGCATTGTCATAAGAAAATAGATAGTCTGGAAAGCAGCGTCCTCCTTATTGTTCTTACAATTGATGTTGACTGTGATCACTGGACCGTAGTGAAAATACACACTTGCACTGTGCTTTCAGGAGCAGGAATGGCTAGTAGCAGGGAATACGTGGATGGCGAAGTTCTTGATCATATATTGGAGCTTTAACGTGAATATTTCTTTAAAGATGACCAATCTTTTCAATCACCTATAGATTCCTTTTCATTGGAGGTAGGTTCAGTCTCCGAAATTTTCTATTTTTGCTTTTTTACACCTTTTTGCTTGTGTCTATCTTTTTGTGATGCATTGCGCAAAAATGCCACATATACTTCTGTAATGATCTCTTGTCTAATAAATTTCTATGAATATGTCAATAGTTTTTATGAAACGTCAGAATAATAGAATATTAAAGTCATATTACTTTCTCTCAAGAGTATCGGCCTGGTTCAAATAAATATAAAAAGAAAACATTGTGCTTCATTTCCAAGCTAAATGCAGACTTGCATGGCCCCGAAATTCTTGGAAGCTAGTGCTACCACTTTTGTACTCGTAGACTTCGTCTCATCCAGAGACTGTAAAACGTGCAACAGGGCATTAATATGTACATTGTGTTTTTTTGGAACATAACATAGGCGCAGAGACGTCTTGGGGCTCCGGTTTTAGTGGGAACTGTGGAGAAAATATTTCCAACAAACAATAAGCACTCACATTTGAGTATAGAGCTAATTAGCAGCAAGATATGCAAATGAAGGGGTAGAAGAGTGGAGCAAAAACGTAAAATTAATTTGAGTTAATGCTTTAACTATTCCAATACCTCAATCCACTACATACAGTGTGCCTAACAACAAGAAATAAAGGTTAATTGATGTGCTTTTAAGATATCACTGCCTTTTGCTTCTAACACTTTGCATTATAAGCCTTTTTAACGATAGACGTGCTCTCAAATATATCTCTTACGTTTTTGTGGTCAAATTTCGTTATCAAGTTCCTTTTGGCGTTCAACAGATCAAGAAACTACACCTACTTCGTCCCATTGCAGCTTGAACTTATAATATGTTAGCTAACACTTTGCAATTCAATTGTAAAATCATACTTAAAGCTTTTTTCGCCTGACACTCCTCAGATTTTAAAATGTCAGAAAGGAAAGTGTATATATATTTCGCTCAAGACTGTCTTCCCTCACAATTCAAACTTACATTTCCTTTTTTTGAAAATTTTCTCAGCTTTTGCACAATTCTATTAGCTGATTCAGCTCGTAACCTTTAGACTGAAATTAACCGATCACATTTCTGAAACTTGCTATTTAATAATTCTCAAAATTCCTTTCTTTTCATAAAAAAGAACAACTTGAATATAAAAGTTAGTCTATAACCCCTTCGATTGACTTGGTAAAATAATTCCTTCCTACTGATTATAAAATGGCCAAAGAAGGATAAGTACGCTATGTTATGTATTGCAAAGTGAAATTTACAGCTCCAATATGAGGACATCGTGTACATAAGGAAACGTGATTCCCTAAACGTTGCATGCATTTAAAAATACGAAAAGTAATTAGAATAGAATCTAATGCAAAATATGAAAAACAAAAGAGTGCTTCCGAAGGTTTTTAGGCCTCAAGTGCTCATGAGAACAAGGGATACTTAAAATTGTAAAACTGGTTATGATCATTCTGGAGGACGTGGCACGCTATACCTACAGATCATAAGAAAGTTTCTTTGTTTGGATGCCTAGTCTACTAATCGAAATGATAATATTGCATTTTTGTGGCATTTAAGCACGATTGTTTATGTATTGTTGTATTAAAGGCATAAAATGAGCTGCTTACCTATGATAAAATACAGAAAATGGTCAAACAGAATTCCTTTAAAAGAACGAAAAGGCTACACTATTTACCAATATTGATCAAAGTCAATGTCATCTACATTTTTATCAGATTAAGTTTTACAATTGAATGGTTTACATTTTCAAAAGATCATTGCACTGAAAACTGTCGGCTATTACAGTTCTTTGCTAGGAAGCTTAGAAACGCGTGACAGACGTGCAAAATGAAGAGCTTGACAAATCTACAAAGCTGCATTCTTTTGACGAATGACATTGGGGACACATCTGGTATAAACTGGATGATAATTTTTAAAGAGACATGACAAAATTTCTTAAACCTCTTTCAATTATAATCTGGAGAATAGATACATGGCTTTAGTTAGAAGACTTTGTTCTTTGCTCAGAAGACTAGGTCGAGAAGTTGAGGAGTATATGACCTGCAGAAATGGTGGAACAAAGGTTTCTTTGATAAATTATGATTGGAGGTTACCGTGAAAACAAATATTTTCCATACTTCTCTACTTCAGTAAACTCTGTACAACTCTCCAATTATCATTCAAATAAAGCTTTATATGTTTTAATTAATGATATAGAAACACCTTATCCGTTTAAAATAAACAAAATTGTTGGTTGAATTAGGTCAAAGACGGTACCCGTAAGGGTAGAGAATATATTAGCGTTACCTTTACCTAATACCTGAGATAAAGCTGCATCGGCATTGGACCGAAAGTATTAAAATGGCAAGCAGCTATTATCACTTATTTCACTTTGCAGTTGTTATTTTTGCACAGTACCTAGTCAAATATTCCGTAGGATGGTGTATGAATGACATAAGGCGGGAAGCAATCTATACACGCTTTGAAGGGACACGTTTTAATGCCGTTAAATTAAAAGCTGTACCTGTTACGACTGAAGCTCAATGCTCCTTACTCTGCTCGCAAGAAGAACAATGTAACTCACTAAATATATTTCCCAACAGTCAAATTTCATCATCAGCCGAGACGTTTTACATCTGTGAACTATTGGACGGAAATTTTACCAAAATTCAGCCATCAGCTACAAAGAATAAGAACTCTGTTTCTGGAAGTATCACGGTAAGTGACTAGGAATGATAGAAGCATTGGTATTTTGAACAATCTATTTGTCTTGAAACTTGAAAATTGCCTTAAAATTTGCGACATTGGGCTGAAGACATACTTAGAAGATTTTTTCGTCTGACACTCTTGAGAATATGAATTAGAAAGGGAAGTATAGACACTTGGCAACCTTTTCATATGAAACATGTATCAAAACTAGCTAATCATAAACACGAAAGAAAAAAGAAACAAATAGAAAATGAAAAAACAAAGCATTATCGGAAGAGCCCAAGTGAAAAAAACGAACTCTTTCTGCCTACAGAGTACTGGATTTCTTGCTTTAATGTAGACAGACTCCAATACACTTAGATGAATGGGGATTAGCCGTGCCAATTAAGCTTATTAAGAATGTTTTCAGCTCAATATCACAAATTTTCAAGGCGATCGGTATTTTCAGGGATAGATTACTTACGTCAACATAGAATTGGGCGTCTGCCATTTCAAGGGTAAAGCAAAGGATGTTTTAGCAAAGGCAAATACAATATTTCTTTTAGATGTTACACTCTGGATCTTAAATATCAAATATTAAGTTAGAATTAAGATTATGCTTGGCATTTATAACTTGTCACTATGCTAAATGTGGAATTACAGGAGTATTAACATAAACTAAGCAATGTCAAGTATTATGTGCAAGGGTCGATCACAACAAATTCACTGAGATATATAAAGAAGGAAAAGACAACTATTGCATCGAAATTGCTCCCTGCAATAAAGTCCTTATTAGTATAAAATCTTTACAATTGTGATTGGGTATATTCAATTTTTATTATTTACGAAAGGAGCAATTACATCATCTTTAAAAGCATAGGAAAGCTTTAAAAGGTAGACAAAAAATACTTAGGAGGAACCTGATGCAAGATGCTTTCTCCCTCTGCGGCAAAATTACTTACAGGAAAAAGGGATACCTACTATAGCTCGAGCCATATAGATTAGCGACGATAGATAGGAGGAAGCTGATGCAAGATGCATCACCCAACTGCTAGGAATTTGCTAATAGGAATAGGGGATACCTACTATCGCCCTAGCTTATACGGGATAGTAAAAGTACATAAGAGGAAGCTGATGCAAGATGCATCATCCAAGTGCTAGAAATTTGCTAATACGAATAGGGGATAACTACTATCGCTCTAGTTCATAGGGGATAGTAAAAATACATAGGAGCAAGCGGATGCAAGATGCATCATCCAACTGCTAGGAATTTGCTAATATTAAAAAGGGATACCTACTATCGCCCTAGCTTATACGGGATAGTAAAAGTACATAAGAGGAAGCTGGTGCATGATGCATCATCCAAGTGCTAGAAATCTGCTAATAGATAAAGGGAATTCCTGCTATGCATCTACTTGATAAAATTATTAAATATACATAGGAGGAAGCTGATGCAAGATGAATCATCCAACAGCTAAAAATTTACTAATAGGAAAAAGGGATAGGTACTGTCGCTGTAGTGCATAGTGGTTAGTAAGGATACATAGGAGGTGGCTGATGCAAGATGCATCATCCAACGGCTAGAAATTTACTAGTAGAGAAGAGGGATACCTGCTATCGCTATAGTTCATAGGAGTTAGTAAAATTACATAGGAGTTAGCTGATTCATGATGCATCATCCAACTGCAAGAAATTTGCTAATGGGAAAAAGGGATACCTACTATCGCTCTAGTTTATAAGTGCTATTAAAAGTTCATAGGACTAAGCTGATGCAATATGCGTCATCCAAGTCCTAGAAATTTGCTAATAAGAAAAAGGGATACCTAATATCGCTCTAGTTTATAGGGGTTAGTAAAAGTGCATAGGAGTAAGCTTATGGATGATGCATCATCCAACTACTAGAAATTTGCTAATGGGAAAAAGGGATACCTATTATCACTCTAGTTTATAGGGGTTAGTAAAAGTGCATAGGAGTAAGCTGATGCAAGATGCATCATACAAGTCCTAGAAATTTACTAATTGGAAAAAGGGATACCTATTGCCGCTCTAGTTCATAGTGGTTAGTAAAAATACGTAGGAGGCGGCTTATGCAAGATGGATCCTCCAATTGCCAGACATTTGGTAGATTTAAAAAAGAAAGTCTACTTTCGCTCGAGTTTACAGCGGTTTCTAAAATTATATAGGAGGAAGCTGATGCAAAATGCATCATCCAAGTGCTAGAAATCTGCTAATAGTTAAAGGGGATACCTACTATGGATCAAGTTGATAGGATTAGTAAAAATACATAGTTGGAAGCTGATGCAAGATGCATCATCCAACTGCTAGAAATTTGCTATTGGGAAAAAGGGATACCTTTTATCGCCCTAGTTCATAGAAGGTAGTAAAATTACATAGGAGTAAGTTGATGCATGATGCATCTTCCAACTACTAGAAATTTGCTAATGGGAAAAAGGGATACCTACTATCGCTCTAGTTTATAGGGGTTAGTAAAAGTGCATAGGAGTAAGCTGATGCAAGATGCATCATCCAAGTCCTAGAAATTTACTAATTGGAAAAAGGGATACCTATTGCCGCTCTAGTTCATAGTGGTTAGTAAAAA
>JANTCA010009935.1:0-17556 GCA_024741275.1 Chironex yamaguchii | reverse complement strand
GGGATATTTGCTCGATTCTTAATGGTTGGTAAAGATACATAGGAGGAGGCTGATGGGAGGTGCACCTTTCAACTGCTGGAAATTTACTAGTAGAATCTAGTGGATATCTACTATCGCTCGAGTAATAACGGTTAGTATTTACCAGTAGATGAGGGAAGTAGGATAGAACGTTTGTTGTTTGTCCTCAACACTTAACCCGAATCGTTAACACCAGGTATATTCACTTCTTTATCGACAGAGTGTTGATGAAAAATAAGAGGGTGAGGTGGGACAAAGAGGGCTGATACGTAAAGTGAACAACAATGTCAACAAAAGCGACAAACGCTACAATGGAATAACAGCCGTTAATGTTAGCTACTTCATTAGTGTCGACCAATGGAAGGTTGAATCATATTTTTATTTTGACAGGATAACGAGAAAATGACTAAGAAATCGATGGGGAACAAAGGGCCTCCTTTACAAACTCCACGGTCCCTGTCATCAGTCATGTATTAATGATTTGGAGAATATTTTTTACTATATGTGTAGCACCGTTGCATATTTGAATATCTAAACTTGGGTACTAGATATATAACAAACAGCACCCTAGTTTATTATCGTCCTCAAATTTTCTCCGGATACCACGCAATGTTCTATTTACCCGTAATGTTTTTAGACATTTCTAACTAGCAGATATTGATCAGGTTGAAGAATATTACAGGTACGCCATAGTGCCTTTCATATTTACCATAAGTTTGCTTCACTATTCTGTTTTTGACGCTTGAAGTTAATTTTTAATCAATCCATAATGAGTTTTAGAGATTAAACAAAAATATATTATTTATAGGGTATAGTTTGAAGAGCAGGTATTCTAAACCTTATGTCAAAGGACCGTAGACACGTATTTCAATAGATCGATTAGTGCAATTTCACTCCTATAGAACAACCGTTTTGAGAGATTAATCCCAAAAGCACAGGCGATTGAAAAGCATTTATATCAAATTTGCAAGTGACAAGGGAGGGATTAAAGCCGGAATCCATGTTGTCTAGACATTCATAACTAGTTTGTTAAGCAAACCGTCAATTTCAAAATTGAGAATCAAATTTTGTGACAGAATCTTATCATATTTCCACTTATATATACTATCAGAGCAAGAGCACGTAAAATTAAAGAGCAGACTGACAAGGGAACAAGGATCTCTCGAATCATAGGTCAGAAAAAGCTTTCGATAAACTTTGTCATCCAAGGCTTCCACTGAGTCAATAAAGACTAGTATTCTCAAAGTTAAAATTAAAGTTATACAGGTAAATAGACGTTATCCACTGGATCGATGTGAAGGTGTGGCATAAACTATGATCAAGTTAATGGCGTCTGGCACTAATAGACTATCGTAGCCCCCATGTAGTGTAGGCATATCGTTTGAAAAAATTTCGTCGTCCATATTCCGCATTGAGCAATTAACTGACAATGCAATAGTTTACGAAATTACTCTCATTGGTGACATCACCTTTTCTCTGGTTAAAACACGTCGCAACAACATTGAAACCTACAGTTAGCTTCGTTCACTATATGTAGAAAACAAGTGAATTTACAAAACCTTATTATCTGGTATTATATCTCATGTTTGAATTTGATATAGTGCTGCTTAAGTTGTAGTGGACAATTCTTGATTCACAAAATTGTAGCATCAGATTTTTGCCAGACCAACGACGATATCGCAACCAACCTTAAGTGCACATTCGTTCGTCACAATGATAGAAACCACCACCATAGAGTCACTACGGAGAAATGCCTTATCCACACTTTAGGGTCCCTTTACCCTCACGGACTAAACTTAGACTTTGACTCCCATTAATTGCCATGTACACACCCGTTTCCGTTCTCTATGATTTCTAACATTTTCTATCCACAAGCATACTTTCTTTACCTCAGTTCTTTTTTCTGTGTCTTTCTACAGATCTTAGCATTACATCAATTAGGTTGGTTAGGTAAGGCTCGATGGATTTCAATTCAAGTGCCCAAATGAGGAATACCGAATAAGTGTGACTAGCATTGCTCAAACTACTATTGATTGTTGTGTTGTTTTAGGGTAGGTTTAACTCGACAGTGTCAGGAGCTTCTAGCTCATTATGAGTAAAGCATGGCGTATTAACCTAACACATTCACAGTAATACTGAATTATTTTGTAACATTGGTTAATGCAACTTTTTGCCATGAGTGGGACATTTAGTTAGTATATTATTGCTAGCACTAGAAACAGTCTATACTAAAGTGCCGCACGCCACTTTGCAATATTGAGACATAATGACTACAAGGGTGAGATTGTTCTCATACGATCCATACATAGTCAGTAGAAGATGACTATTAACTATGATCCATTCGATCTTTAATGGTTAAGTTTGAAATATACCAGACCATAGCTACATCTTGTGATGGTTTCCACTGATACTCGAATCCAGGGCCATTTCTGATAGATCACAAAGGCCTAGAGAATAACGATGTCACCCATAAGGGTAACTACTTAAGCCAGCATTATTCTTAACCTAACAATATCACTGTTAGGTAATTTTTTAATTCGGAATATGGACGACGACATTTTCCCTGCTGTGATCTGCCTATAAGAGAAATACAGTATACTAAAGTGCCCACACCGCTTAGCAATAACGAGACCGAAAGAAAACATGCTTGGCATTCGTCCAACATCCAACACATAGATCATGCCATCATCATCAAAGTTGGAGATGCAATATTGTATACAGTATATGAGTGGTAATAATTTCGGGGAATAGATAATAACATCGTCCTTGTCGGCTTATAGTACCCATTACTATCATATATATGCCAAACATTTTTACAGGCTTGACCTTCTGTAGGGGCGACTTGGCACTCAAAGAACGATCTTTTACAGCATTATCTCGTTTTGCTATTGGTGACGGAAAACAACCATCAAAATCATCGTATTTTAACGTATAATCACCCGTGCGCTTAGCTACTTAAAAAGCATATTTCTCAACCTAAGAATTGCATAGTTATTTAATTGTCCATTGCGGAATGTGGAGGACGAAATATTTTTTGCTACCATCTCCCTATACTACACAGGAAGTACTATAGAGCCACGTGGTGTAATGTGAGGCAATATTGCTCTGACATGCAAACTGCTACCAAGAAACGGATAGTGACTATCATACAATTGTGCTATTGATAAGGATTTCCACTAGTGCCTGGCATGACCCATTTGATTTGCTGCTCAGACCCTACTTTTTACAACTGCCGCTAAAAGGCAGAAAGGACAAAGGCGTTTCTGACAGGAGAATCATAACTGTTTAAAAAGGTCAATTGCTTTGTGATTAAGTTCAGTCAGAGGAAATAGCTAGAGTAATTCACCAAAATAGTCATTAAGCGTTCAGGGAAAGTTTAGTTCTCAGAATAACATCTTTCCTAAACGAGCAACCATGATGGTAATGTAACATTAAGAAGTCGAGGTCATCGAAGCCTGAAATGCATAACACTTTACTGTACTGATTATCCAGAACTTAGAAGACATCTATAATGTTATCCCACAAAGTACTACTCAAGTCACCTATCATCGTTAACAATCCTCATTCATTTATTCATTCTGTCGCATCACTAATGCCTTGTACGTCGAAAATTCACGCTTGGATTTTCTATGTAATAGTTGTTATCTTTTTCACAAGGGGCAGTTAAGTTAGAAATTTATTTTATTTTATAGCGATATACTAGCCCAACGGCACTACGTCTTTGTGAATCAGTCCTCATTCATTGTTAAGTTCAGGAAAACAACGGTGGCAGTAAGTCTCAGTCGGTCGAAGTCGACCATGGTTCATATGTCTGTTAAGCGATGACTTAGGCTACCTTTAGGTAGATGATAAAGTCTTCTAGGTATGTGCTTTTCACCTATTTTTTCTTCATTTAGTAAGTGTGTAGATCTTCTTTTACTATGTCACGAGTTGTTTACGCAGCAAGCTATATCTTCTTAGTTTTTTACAGATATATCAAGACATTTTATGCACAATTTTCATAAATCTTCGCAGCGTAGCTTGTGAAAGGTAGTTGTCTTAAGGCGTATGCCCATGGTCCATTGGAGCCAAACGATCAGTGTCCGAATTGGTCGAAAAACCATTGCGAGTTATGGCTGCATATATAGACACTTATCACCCCATTTTATAGCGAAATACAATAAGGATAGCGCACACGAGAGTTGTTCAGTTTCTGGTTTTGTTTGACCTAACATGTCCATGCTTTGCTTTTCAACAAGACAGTGCCGATGACGCAGGCATTGTACGCAGTCATCCTAGTTCATGTTGCTTGATTTAAACTTTCCTAGACAAGAGTAGTGAGTCGCTCTAACGCGGTAGCATCTTTGTTGATACGCATCTGGATGCCAGGTTTATAATTTATTCTGGATCCAAGGTAAGTTAAACTGGTGAACGACTTCAACACTCGACTGCAGTAATTGAGAGTAAAGTAACTGAATCTTTGCACATTCAGTTTGCCTTCTTCCAGCTATAGTCAACCCAAAAATCAAACATGCTTGGACGAATCTTTAAACGATCTGCTGAGGTTCATGCTCGGTATGTGCACTGAGATTAGCCAAAAAGTATCTAGAGTAACCTTGGAAGGAGGGAGGAATCGCGTTTACAAGTGCTTTGCAAGGAATTTCAGGTAGACAAGTTTCGCTGGCTTCTGGAGGCGTATCAGCCCAAGACGGGCATCACACTTATCAGCGAGAGAACTCAGTAGTTGCTGCAGACACTTCTGACTCCCACGTTCTTGTAGAGGGTTATAATCTTGTCATTTCTTATGCCTTGTTTCCTTTAGCACTTGCAAAGGACATTGTGCAAATACTTTGGTCTTTAAGCTCTAAGTAAGATCTGGAGGAATGCCATCAGAGGCAGATGACATGTCCTAGGATAATCTATCAATTGCATTATGTAGTTCCACAAGTGTGGCTAAGAATCTAACTTTTCCATGCTGGGATGGCATCATTAGCCGTAGTGGTAAAAAATACAATCTGGAATCGAGTTCGCTGTAACTTTCTACCAATCTCTTCCACTGTTTACTTCTATCAGGGATCACCCCCGCATTTATCTACTTTAAAGAAGAGTTTTTCCTAGGGTTATTTTGATGTCCTCATAAATACTTCCTCTCCTACCAGCGTCTACTGAACTCAGCGTGTCAAGAATTAAGCTTCTGCCAATATTCATTCATTCTCTGCGCCTGGTGCACTTTGATCCTTGTCGTTTTAAATGTTTCAAGAGACTGCCTGTTTAGTTGTTGTTTTTGGCTCTGCCCATTACAAGTGACGGGTTTCATAACAATCTCAAACTTGCAATCAAGCACATGCTATTTTCTGAAGTAACTCATGAACTTTATTCCATCTGCCAGTAGCAGAAGTGCTCTGGTGCGTTTAAATAAAATCAACATCCAGAATTTTACCTAATTTTTCCATATTCATTTCTACCTGTATCCATGTGGGACATACTCTTTTGTTTTGCAGGATGGACGTTCCAGTATTTTAGTCTTGCCTTTACTTTTTGTAGCATACACGTTACCAAGCGTAGCTGATTGCAATGTCAGGGTTAGAAACCTTACAGGGAAGAGAGCTCTTTATGAGAGTGGCTCCCATTAACTCCTCTCACCAATGGTATTTTGTCTGTGGTAACGCAGATTCGAACTAACAACTACTGACTTGCGAGATCGCCGTCTTATCCTCTTTACCATGGGGGCTCAGACTTTGGAACACAATAAAGACTGATCTGTGTATATGCATGTGCACAGCAATAACCTGATACTCGCTCGGCCGACAATGACAAAATCTAACTAATGCCAATGTTTAGACTGAGGGCGTCTCCATGGAACTTTGAGGCTTCCTCTAAAAGACCGAATTGTTATACTGAGACGATGGGATGAACAAATCTCCACCAGCTGTTGCCCACCATCAACCTCTTTGGTATTACTATGTCTCTAGCGCCCAACCTCTTGGGACGTAGTAAGTCTGTTGCTTTGTAAGCTCGAGTGGGGATGCCAGTTGCAAAACAAGATGCTTTTTAATGGGGATGTTCTTAAAGTTCTTAAAGATACCCGTAGTATAATTTCGAATTACTTTCGAATAACGAAACGAGTACTGATAAATTTCCGTCAAAGTTGTGGAGATGGATCGTCGTCAAGTATTCACTTCCTCTGTCCCATACTTCCAACATATGTAGTAAGCAATTTTTGATTCCAAATAGATCCCCTTGCTCACTATGCTCCTTAGTACTTGTACCATGCCAGAAGAAAAAGCAATGCTGTATGTGAAACTGAGTCCGCTAGTTGAATTCATTTAATGATAGCCATGTCTTTCTCAGGCGCTAGTAAATTTCTTCTTCTTCCTGCTAGTACCTTTCCAGTTGCACCAGTATCTTCCTATGTAGTATTGGCCTACCTTTCAGCTTGCCTGTGCTTGCTTAAACTGTATAAATGACGAAATTATCATTTTGATATATTATAGAAATTGTGCACAACAAATCGCATTTGTAAAGAGTTCCAGTTTTCTACATGTTCCTGACAAAAATAATTTTTCCAAGAGTAAAGTGTAGTCTTCGCATTCAGTCTCAATAAATTTGTTAAACAAACTACGTCTACATTGAGAGCTCTGTGCTTTTCTGGACGTTTTGCGTCACGGAGTGTAATTCTTTGGTCTGTCCGAAGGAAAAGAGTGCTTCCGGTAAAGACTCCGTCTTTATTTTATATCTCCTCCAATACTGCTCCGTGCAAAGGAAGCAAATGGCCGATTTAAGATGATACAAGAAATAAAATAAGAAGTTGTGATTTGTTAAAGGTATGTTGGGTGGGAGAACTAACAAATGGAAATAGCAGTTTGGATTAAAGCCATAGTTATTGACTTTGATTGGGTAATAGTAGTCATTGTACTATTCTCTGTGAAATAAGTCTATGGCTTCCTTCATCGTGTATCAATGACGTCACATAGACACATAGATAGTCCTATCGTCAGTGTCCATACGTTCCAGCAACCCAAACTAAATATTGGTATTTCATAACAATTGCATGAGTTTTTTTCATCTTTCATGCTCAGTGCAAGTCTTACAGTCTGATCTCCAGAGTATTACTCCTATTTCCTATGTTCCTAATGAACAAGGCAACAGTTGGTGATTGCCCAGTTTAAACTTATACTAAAAAGAGGTCAGTCAAATAAGACACTGCCTTGCAGTTTGCTTAAAATAGTCTCAAAAACGAGCATTCGAGCAATATTGCCGGCATTACTTTAACCACTTTATGTCTCAATATGTAGAATTTTCTTACATTTGAATTAAAGTGTATTTTTTTCCTATGTTAAGAAACAGCTTATTCCTGTTGTAATTGTGGGACTTTCGGCATTTTAGAATATTGCTTCTTATCTAATTTAGGTTAAGGAGACGTATAATTCTTGCAACAACCATGGTGACTGTGTTCAGCAAAATGGTACTGGTGAAAAAAAGTGCAAGTGCAGGAAAACAAATACTCACATATACACAGGTCAACAATGTGAACAAACTTCAGGTAGAGCAGCTACGTGTTTAATTTTCTTAAACGGTATAACATGTTTCATTTTCAATTCTTTGATACTTGTGTAATATCAAATGTAATAAAGATACATTGTTATCAACAGCCTTTAAACAGAATCTCAAATAAACTCGAAAAGGCCTCTAAATTAATGAAACGTGAAGAATCATATAATGACTTAAGACTTGCTAGTAAGCAGCTGATGTCTACAAACGTTTGGATAAAATTCATAGGGAATCAGTAAAACATGGTATTAACCCCAAGGAAATATACAATTATATGCTTCCCGTGATATGTTTGACGTTGTCAATGTTGTATTTAGAGAATGTTAGCAAATGGATACTGCAAATATGAGAATGCACTCACTTGCAAGGTCTACTTAAATGTTTCTTCTATATTGTTACCCTAGCTGAAGTACAATTTGTCTTCCATTTAAACACGACTAAGAAGCAATCTTGATTCTCATGGGTATGATTAATGCTACATATCAAATCCCAGTTGTTTTGGTTATGTGACTTGATGACATTTTATAAAAGGACATAACCATAATATTTCCTATGTAGATATCCAAATGTTAACCTTGGTGCACACCAATAGTAGCGTACCTTAAACAACATATAAAAATACAACAAACAAAGTTTAATCCTACAAGATAGTGTTTTCTTTAAAGAGTAAAAGGTAACAAGGCTGAAGAGTTTTCTCTAATATTTCACGTCTAAGCTAATATAGAGTGTTACCTTCTCTTGCAGGAGTTCGAATCAGATAATGAAAATGACTTTGGATTTGAATTCTAAAGTCAAATGCCAGTAAACTTATCGCTACTGTGTAGTGTTTAAAATAGTCAAGTATCAAAATACTCCTTTGCAGGAAATATAACCATGGCAGGTGTCATTATAATAATTCATAGCCTGTCCATGATTGCAACTACAATAGTGGATATATCTTGTGATGCACACACCGTTGTTAAAATCCAAAAAATGATTTTAAAATAGTTCCATATTCAATTGGCATTCGCAATGTTCAATGTCATGAACAAGTTTTTAGTGACCAGAGAATTTCATGTAGGATTAAAGGTAATTTCTTGTTCATCATATGGCTTTTGCCTTTTCTCTTCTCTCGTAACATGCTCAATGGTCGATTTCTTTTGTACGTCTTAAGCAGTTGATTTATCCAGTGCAAAAACAGATCAACGTTTGCTTGCCAATAAAGATAACCTTTATATCTTCATTTATTTTTGTGTGCTTACCAGTTTCAGGAATCGAAGTGGCGGATTTGTACGTCAAGTTAAACACCATTTTATTTCCTAATATTGCCAATGGCTATTCAGGGCAAAATCTAAGCAATCTGGTTACTTTCTATGGTAATCTTACCTTAGTTTACAGCCAAGAAATGAGAGAAAATGTCACATGGTTCTCAGGAGAAAGTGGTTGTGTTATCGACTTCAAACTGCATGATGCGAGATGTTTCAGGTAAATAATTAATTCAAACTTCATTTACAAACAGGTATCGTTATGTTAAATGTACATAGATTATTTTTAAGGTTTCAACTTAAATGTTGCTAAAAAGCACTAATAAAAAACGCAATTGAAATTTATTGTCTTTTACTCATATCATGTTGATAGAACTTTTTATTGTAGTTCAGGGTTTGGTAAACATGATGACTTGAAGACCATATTGCGTTCTAAACATTTGAATGATAGGGGGAAACAAGAAAAAAGACGATCTAGTTCAATATACCATATATCAATTGTTTTCAGGGTAAAGAAAACTTTTATCAAACGTCAGTTAAGTTAACTTTGGATATTCTTGACTTTATGGACTAGTGGAAGCCATGTAGAAAGGAGCTTTATCATGAAATGAGTCGAATGCTTTTATGAGCTACGTTTCGAGATTCTCCCATCATCAGGCTCTGATTGACAAATTTATAACAAGTAGCCTTTATATGACTCTTTGAATTTAAATTGCTTTTATCCAAATTTGTTCGAATTTATAATAATGATCATTGACAATTTGATATAATCCACCTTTCATCCTCATTTTTCACAGTTTAGCTTTTACACACATACGTGACAATCAATCATACTAAGGTCTTAGCTAGTTTTACTTTTACTTTTCCGGATCTTTCCAAGAATCGAATACTTCCGTCTGACTGTCTGCCTTCTCAGTGACCAAACCTGGAATTTTAAACTGGTTCACCCTTTCTCTTAGGTCATTTTTAAACTAGTACTGCTCCTGCCCACGGACGGTCATGACACGTTTAACCAAGAGCTTCCATTCATCCTAATCCGAAAACGGTGTTGATTTAAGCACAACCTGATATCGAGGTTCTGTAAAAAGATTATCCCAAGCCTCGCTCTGACTTTCCCTTGAAGCAAATGTTTGATTATTGCTACTGAACCTTCCTCACTGCAAGTCTAGGCTTGCTAGTTATTTGATTTGATAATATCAGTAAGCTCAGCAAAAAAAGAATAACTTCTCACTTTATCTAATTTTGCACAGCTATTTAGACGACTGTACGTCTGGTTTATCTGTAGCAATGTGGATTAAACCTGGAAACCAGAGTCAGCCACCGGAATTTCAAATTCTTGCTCAAACAGGTGATGGCATTGATGTTGGCTTTGCGCTCAGTATCTTCAAGGGCTATTTTAGAGGGGACTTTGGGGAAACTTCTCTTTCCACATCTATCACTGATAAGGAATTGAGTACTGAACGTTGGTATCACCTTGCTTACGTCTACAAGAAGAATGGAGTAAACGGTCCAGAATTGCTTTATTACAAAAATGGCATACTTATAAGCAGGGTATGTGCTTAATCCTTTCCTTTTTCATTTTCTTTAGATCTACTTTCTTTAATTTTTAAAATAGCACTTGCGTGATTATTTTTTCTGCGGAAAAAAAACAATCAAGGAAAATTGACCATACTACGAATGTTGGACGACATCCCAAATTTTTTCGATATATTCACCAATTTACGTTTAAGTTAACCTTTTCGAAAGACACGTAATAACACAGTCTTTATCAGCATCAGAAGAACCCAGAATGGATGATGGAAGAAATTCTTAATTCTGTAAACAAACGTTGTCTATAAAAATAAAGTCGTAGGCTAATGCCAAAATTAAATATTACTATTAATAGAAAAAGTAAACAGTCGAAGGAATCAAAGTGAGAAATACTCTCAGACTGGGAAACATCTAAACACTATCCCAAGAGAAGTGCGTACAAATATTCACGAATTATGCAGGAATAGAGTGTGTACTGTTACTGGTTGCATAAGATCAATGGATCGACATATAAACATGCAAAGGGATGAGATCATTAAAAGATGGACGGATCACATCACAGCATTGTTAAACAATGCATTTTATGACCGGGTTATTGCACGGGCATGGCAGCTAGTTTGTTTGATAATGAAAGAGGTAAGAATGCCAGTCGCAAAGAACAAGTATACGAATCTGAAAATCCTTCTGTCTAAAGTTTGATTAGCACTACATAGAAAAAGGGCAGTAGAACCAATTAGGATCAGCATGAAATTAATCAAAGTTTAGAAGAGCTTGGAGTTTAGAAACGGACAGTACTTAACATAAAAATATATGAATCGGGAAAAATGCTCAATGAAGGAAGTCCAATTTCATAGCTTTGCTGAAAGAAGCTGATTGGTTGTGTCTGAACTAAACAAAACCATTAAAATTTTGAGTTATATAATAAAAAAATATTCTTAAAGTACTGTTTACCCATGACAAAACGAAGACAAGATCCGAAATATCAAAGTGCAGTGTACGTTTCTTGAGGATTGTAGGACGAAAAATGTGAGAATTGCATTATGAGAATGATATTGCAAAGTTTAACTGAGATGGGAATAGATGTATATATATTTATATATTTGTAAAGGTACTATATATATATATATATATATATATATATATATATATAAATGGTGCTGTCTTCACCATCATAATTTGCTGTATGCACAAAGTACAGAGCGTTGATAACAGAATTACAAAAAATGATGAGTCTGATTCTCTGTTACTCTGACGAAAGCACTCGTCAGACAGACTATAACTCCTGAGTTAATATAATATTTGATAACTATGCAAAAGCATTTAAGTCATGAGGATGTTCTGATAAAAATTAAACAAATTTAAATAATTAGAAACCTGTACTGAATCAAAGTGCAGCAGTATGTATCAGACATGCCGTCGGTGGCATTGTCAGCAGAGAGAAAAGAGTGAGACACGATTTTGTACTTTTACCAGATTTGTTTAATATCTATAGCGAATAGATCCCGAGAGAAATAAAAGATCTACGAGGTATAGTTACCGGTGGATGCAAACTGAACAACTTAATATACGCAGATAATACCATTTTGAAGCCAGGAATGCAGAGCATTTCCAAAGAACTACCAGCAAAGCAGGAGTAGAAATTTAGATAATAGGACTCTTAATTCACCACAAGAAAACAGAATGCATGGTGATCATAAAAAGTAGTCCCGAGCTGCAGCCTCAGCATTCGTGAAAACAGAACTAAATACACCGACAGCTTCAACTAGTTAATGAGTTTATTATCGTCAGACAGAAGATGCACAAAGGAAATTCGAAAGAGGATCACGATGGCAAAGGGACTCTTTGGTAATATGTGGAACATTTTACAAAATTTAGGCATATCCATGGAAACAAACATGAGAGAACTAGACTGCATGTAATACCAATCTTAACTTATGGGTCTGAAAGTTAAATATTATCTAAGAACGTAAAGGATAAATTGCCATGGAATGTAGTCCCTAAGAAGAATGATGCGCACCACAATATTTATTGTAACTGCAGGAACAAGTAGAAAATGTCTGCTGCTTGATGTCACAGTTAACGTTTGCTTTCTTAATTATAATTTCAATCGTATTTGAGATTAAACATATTGGTAATCTTTGCTGCACCATTTATGAAAGGCAAAAATCTGGGACAGTTATGGAACATGCGCACAACGATGGAGACAGTGCGGATTTTATAACTAAAGAAGAATCGTTTGTTATTTGGTCATTGGATATATATCCGACTGAAGTTTGATTTTAAGAACGTGGTGTTTTACAATTCTCCAGCAAACGCAATGCAATTCCTTTTCATAGAACAGAAACAAATAGAAAGTGCTAATCAAAGTAGACAAACAAACAAACTCAGTACCAAAATTCTACAAATCGAAACGAAGATTTTAACAAAGAACCCAAGTACTATACTGATGCCATTTAAAGTAGACAAAAAAACCCAAATATGGTACCAGAAAGGTACAAATCAGAACAGAAAAACAAAAACAAACTTGGTACCAAAATGATATCAGTAACAATAGAGAAACAAACAACATAACTGATAAAAAACAAGTAAACAGGCTGGTCCTCCTTTTTCATTCGTCTTGCACGCTTTGTAGATCTTGCCGCACATAAAATTATGTACATGCATTTTGGAACATACATCAACTAAAGTCTACGTTTTCCTTTACGTGAGGCTTCTGACTATGAATAGCAGTTTCGGATTATACTAACTGCGTTTGCTAATGCTTAATATCGAGACTTAGATTTCGTTATCAAGTAGATTTAGCTGCTGTATTATCTCACTTAACATTTTTTGGCAATAATGTGATAATATTTCATCAATTTTGTTAGGAAGGGTACTAAAAGCCGCTACTTTCTTCAAGAAACTACAACACAGGCTGTCGATGCAGGTTTGTTGATGCACAAGAAAGCGTTAAGCATAAGATGCCAAAGACAATGAAGGTCTGGACCTACCTTAAGTCTTTTGAAATATGTTTTCCTTAAATAGAGAGAACTAAGTGATGATGGATAGTTTACTCATAAGTTTCATTATGCCATCAAAGTCCTCCAAAGTCTCAATAGATTAGGCTCATTTAATTTTAAATGAAGAGTCAATAGGTTAATATCTACCGAACTGTATCTCCAATTTTTGCTCTCTTATCTCTTTAAATCAGGCGACATCTCAACCAGGTCATACAAGAAGCGACAACTACGAATTTTTGCGGCTTGGAAACAGTGTGCGTTCGTATTTGCAACAGTTTGCACGAACACAGTTTTACAGTTTTGCAATGTGGAAAAATACGCTGTCACAGGAAGACATAACATTCCTCTACAAACGTAAATAATGAGATAAGCAAGCTGAGGAAAAAGTGCAAATTACGTTGTAACTCAGCTTAGCAACCACAGATTTATGCAATTTTAGAGCTACAACACACAGTCTTTAGCTGTGAACACATTTACGTATTTGGACAGCAAGGAGGGAATATTGTTTGAATTATTACAAGCGGAAACAAAATACGAAAGCTATTTCCTCGCAATCCTGTTAGAATGTAATGGACATGATTCATCTCTCACGAGTCTATGGGAAATGGTTAGGCGTCGTGAAAAACGTGATGCACTCTGAGAGCGCAAATCTCGGCTCAGCCAGTATTACTATTGAATCAACACGTTTCACTCACGATGATTTCCTTGCTTGTCACTTTCATGAAAATATCATTACTAAGTATGGTAACTGGATTATCTCTCACTAGCACTATGAATTTTTCCTTACAGAAAAAGTAATCCAAAATCCAGGATTGCATTCAGATCATCCAAAAAAGTAGCCATTTGATTCTTATCCAAGGTCCGACACGTGGTGAAAAGTTTGTCAAAGTCCACCCATACGTTTTTGAGTTATCTTGCTAACGAACAGACAGACAGGCACACAGACAAACAAACCCTGACAAAAACGTGACCTCTTTGCGGGGGTAATTAACTTGTCCAGGAAAATTAACTCTATGGTCCAGGCAAGGTTGCAAAGAAGTCATTAAATATATTCGTTAGGTAACGACGGCAGTCCACAGAAAAGAAAGGCATTGTGATGCTATTAAAGTCGAGGCGACTTCATAGACTGCATAATTCATTATTGCAATTTGTACCTTCTGGAATAGATTTTTCTCTATAATCCACCTTAGAGATTGTTTAACATATTATGTAAACAAATTATGCACTGAACCTCATGAATGGATTTACAAAGGCATATTTAATTAATGGATAATGCTCTTCATGTGTAAACTAAAGGTACAGAGAGAATGAAGACATCTACCAAGAGGCTCAGTCCCCGCATTTTTTATCTATACCAAAAACAATTGTCTGTATCTTGATCAATCAACTCATCGCTATTTCAGGAACGCACGCTCGAGAACAAGCTTTTCAGAGTATTGGCTATATTTTACTAGGGCTTGCTGCATGAAATTACGTTGAATTTTCCCTTGAACTAATCAAAATTCCAAAATCACCTCTTTTTCCTATTCTGGATAAAAGGAACTTTGCCAGCATCAAAACAATCTTCTTTATCTTTAGAGAACTTATCATGAATTTTTTTGCCAGTTAACATGCCCATTTATTTTGTGGTTTCCTGGGTATAAGTTGATAGCAGCCACATCTCTTAGTAATAAAGAAGCCATTAAAAGACTCCTAACTCCAAAATCTAATTACTTGTTACAAAACCAAGTTTGAACATTACCTGCAAATTATATCAAAGTCCGTCTGTAACTTATTATGTATGTTGCTAGCAAGCAGTTGACAGACACACAGAGAATGAATACTGGTGTATGATTACCTCCACCAAAGCCTCCCTGGTGGAGGTAATCATACATAAAAAACATCACAAGAAACCATATTAACGATTATAATGCCCTCGGATTTTCTATTGTCAAGCGACATCGAGAATACGCGCACTGTTTTCGAAGTGTACATCACGTTACTTGATTGAAGATTTCTGAGTCTTATGAACCCATTTTACATAACTGGGTTACCGGGTTGGCACAAAAAAGTTAAAAAACGCTCGACAAATTACGTATACAAAGGTCATCGCCTTAGACCAGTTTAAGATACGGAACATTATAACGTAATGAGGTTAGATAATATCAGCTTTCGACTCTACAACCTTCTACTGAAAATAGCATTGAGTGCTGTAAGCAGGGGTGGCGCTAACAGCCAAAATATTATGTGCAGACAATACCAAAAGAGCTCAAGTGCCGACTAGTTGGAAATTACTGCCAACAGAGTTTTTGAATTCCATAGCACAAGCTTCTGTCAATATATATATTCACTTCACCAAAGACCGATAATGAGCATTGGAGCCTTCACTTCTGAACTTTTCTCGTTGATAAAATACCCGAACTCTTTAAAATGTAGCTTATCGTAAATGAAACCTGTAACGTCGTAAATAAAATGAAGAAAATGTAATTCGGAATAATATTGCGCAACACTTCCCGCGAACTATACGAATAATGACTATTCTAAAACGTACATGAACTGTCTGTCGCATTCACCTCTATTCTTAATGAGTACTCGATAACATTATATGTTGCGCATGTTCCTTGCATTCTCTGTCGTATTGCCTCGGCACAGTCTGCAGCATGGAATTTGTGCGAAGGAACGTATAGCTAGCAGCCAGTTAAGTCACCCACTATAGACTTCCATTGAGCGCTTTACTCAGAAATGAGCATAAAGAAGGTATGTGGCTCTTTTTAAGTTCGATCAAGTAACAGCAGGCAATGCAATTCTGAGCAAGACAAAGAGCATTTGCTAAGCAATGCAAACTCTCCAGGTTGAAATAGGTACGTTGTGATTCTGTGGACACAAAGCCTGGAAAGTCCAAAGTAAACAAAGAAGAGAACCTGAAATATTAGTAAGAATGTGCAGCAATACAATTTGCAGAAATCTTCCCAAAAATTGATAAGACATTTTCATACTTTCTAGTATCAAAAATGTCTTGCGTATATACTTTCTTTGGTGGCATTCTCAAATTGCTTATATTTAATGAAGCACGCAGACGGCAGCAAGAAGCACGCTTTCAAAGCATCTAAAATGGGAAACAATTTCAGAACACTTTAGCCTGAAAGTGGGAAAAAAAGTTATATACTCGCTATACGCTTGTCGTAATAGATGTCAACATTGAAATGAGTTGCGATACGTTATGTCGAAGAACAACGCCATGTAACAGCCAATGCTGTATTATCATCATTTGAAGAGAGAGCTCTTTAGCATCGACAGAAATAACAGAGTCTTCCTTCGTGCTCAAAGTGGAACTGTTGTAGTTTATAGTTTGAATTTCATTGCAGTGAATGTTTGTGGATTTTAATGCTCTTTGCTATGGATGATCGGTCAGTTTTCGTGTGTGTTACAAGGAATTGGTTTTCGCTGGTAATTACTTTATGAAGGATGATCAACTATCAATAGATACCTTCATGTTATAAAGGTAATAATGCTGACCGGTGTTAAAATAGACAATTTGAACCTTTCCTGTAAATTTAGGGAGAAAACGTTGTTAGTTTACTTAGGTAGCCATGTTTAAGAAACATAAAGAACAGTTAACGTTTAGCACCCTTCCTCTTCTGCAGAATCTCACTTGATGTTGTTTCCAAAGTCAAGAGATATGCTCCAAGGGGAAGTGGATTGCACCATTTATGAGCAAAACTATCAGAGAAATGTGCAACACTTCGCTCGCATCATACGAATAATGAGTTAAATAATGTGCCACTTCTGTCATTTTTGACAAAAATTTCTCAATGTCTTATTATCAAAATATTATGTTTCCCTTTAAGTACACGACATAATGCGAAAGAAAGTACGACATATTTCTGTCTTTGCTTGCATTCATTTGATCCGTAGGGTACTTAAAGTAGTGCAATTAAAGTTTACATGCAATTAAATAAAGTATCAACGTGTAATAGGATACCATGTATACCAAGGGTACACGTTTTGGATCTGGCTTCCTTCTTGCTCCTTGAGTGTTCAGCAAAATGTGCTACACGGATCAGTGCATCCTGCTGACTGTTCTGGTGACTCTTCACACTGTCCTTCGCACTGTCCACACGACGGACAAGAGGAACATTTTGCGCTACATCCAGTGCATTCTAAAAATAATTGAGAAAGGAATGCCTTATCAATACATGCAAAAATGGATTGGGCTTTATACTTACTTCATTTGAAAACGGTTGTAATATTTTACT
>JANTCA010009924.1:0-27775 GCA_024741275.1 Chironex yamaguchii | reverse complement strand
AACCTCCGTGCCATCACGGCACAAAAAGGTTTGGTGAAGGACATTCAAAGTCCTTGGTATCACGAGACGAAACCCAGCAGTGGGTAATGGGAAATTCATTATTTTTTTCTGTGTTTTGGCTTAAGCCTTCATCAGTGTCAGATATATGTAGTATCTATGTAGTAGATATATATAAGCCAGTACTGTTTTCTTTCAGCTAGACATTAACGTTTCAGTCATTAAGTTCTTTACTGTTTCATAAGTCTAGTGCTTCAGATTGTTATTCTTTGGTATCCTGCAGTGAAGAGACGCTCCCCAAAGCAGCAGCAACAGCAACCTCAAGTTCGACTAAGAGGAGCGGCAACAGCAGTTAATCCTGACAAAGGTGAGCAAATAACGTGTTGTTTTGTTATTTTATAGAAGAAGCGATAAAGTTTCCTTCGAAAATGAATCACAAATACTTAGATTGACAGTGGCGGTAGGTCCAGTGGGGCAGATGGAGCATTGCCCAAACAGTGATTTTGAGCAAAATATTTTTTTGTTTAAGAGACTATTCATATTTGATATTTAGACAGTTTATGTAATCCAAGGTCAAATTTTTGTTCAACTTTATCCATAAAATCACTTTTCATAAAGCCATAAAATCTGCCCAATTTTTGTCATGGTGTCTGATGAATTGATCAAAGGTCAATGTAATGGCAGTGGTCTAGTGACACCTTAAATACTTCTGATAATGGAGTATTGCCAATGACAGTGATCTGAGCTGGGCAGTGATCCGTGTGCAAAAAGACCTTACTATTGGGCTTGTCTGCCTAACTGTTTTTGCAAAGAAAATTTCAGTGTAGCTTACTGTTATGATATTTTATGTTTTAGTTAACTTTGTTCCTTTTTCTTCAGTCTTTTCTTTGATTGTTGCAGCTTTTAATGTATTTTACTGCTATCAGTCAAAATTTTGTGTTGCTGTATTATAAGTAAATAATTCTTCCTTGTAACAGTAGATAGCATGTGCTGCTGTATCTTTCGCAGTTGTATCATTCCAAGCTACCATGCTCCTTTCCATATTGATCTGTGGGACAGAGTTTCCTCATATTGTTTGTGCTGAGGCCTTCCCATTGTAGATCCCTTTACTTGTTACATAGTAAAGTGTCAATTTTCACTCATGTAAACCATGGTTTAAAATCTTAAATGTTTCCATCTTTTCAAGCACCCTCTACATGCACATCTTCTTTGTGTTCATAATATTGCAAATAGCTCCTGGCAGCACTACATCTAAAGGGCGATTATTCTGTTTTGGTTGATCTTGATTATTTAAATTAACTTATGCCATTTTAAATATAGGTCTTGTATTTTTGATTTGGCAGGCGATGCAAGTTTAAAAGTTAAACTTCCATTGACATCTGCATCAGGAGGACCAGGTAAGTGGTATTTTGGCATGTTTACCGTAGTTATATTAGCAACTAAAATATAATTTGCATAATGAGCAATAATGGTGTTTTTCACGGATATCCATGTCATATAACATTATTGTAATCGTAGACATTAGCCTTAATACAGAAGTTAAGTTATAGTTGTGACAGCCAGAGCAAGGAAACCATGTCTCAAGACTACAAATGTGGTGCTATCTGTAGTTAATCAAAAAGTGTAGTTACAAATGTATGCGTAGGTGCTTTTGCTTTTTTGTGTTTTTGTAACTGAGCCTGTGTCTGATTTAAAAACTCCTTATGTATGAAAAAAATTGAGCATGGAATGTGGCTTTCCTTCTTTCTTTTTAGTGGTGCGACGCCGTGGAACAGGAACTCCTGCAACTAATGGCAATGGAGTTCGGCCCAGTTCCCCACTTGGTGCTGACAGCAGTTCGCAGGAGTCATTAACAATGTCACCAGCACCACGTCTTAACACTTCAACACCTAAGACACGACAGTCTCTACCACAACCAAGAAGGAGTGGACCTGGAACAGGCATTCCCACTCCAAGAGGGTACAAATTTAGTTTACTGGCTTGTTTGTCAAGTAAATGTCCTTCAGCCAACCACTTGTTTGGCTAACTATTGAGCATTTATTAAATAGCAAATAACATTTGTGGCTTTACCTAGAAAATGATTGAATCATGGAATTTTTAACAGAAGAATTGAGTATATTTGTAAATAAATTAAAGGTTGACTGTAAACAAGGATAGTATATAGAGAGGAGAAAAAAGGGAAACAGATTGTCAAGACATTGAACAGTATGTATACCATGTTGAGATGTAAGCATTTTGTAGCCAGGATAAGTGAGCGACAGTGCTGAAACATGTCAATGTTATGTACACTAAATGGACACGAGGGTGTGTAAATGCCAGAGGTAAAAAATTTACCGGGTAGTTAGAAATCATATTGATTTCAGGGTTGCTTGCAATTTATGGAGTAGGTTTCAAGACATGACTGTTGGGTATTGAATAGACTGCCGAGGTTTAGTGTGACCACTGCAATGTATGCTGTCTGTCTCCTGTTCACTTCGTGAGATTTTATTTATACTATTGTTTCTTATACTTGCCTTTCAGTGGTATTCCAAAAGTTAGACGGAGTGCAAGTCCCGACTTGTTGGCACGAAGGTCTGAAAGCCCTGATGCAAGGCCGCGTCCAAGGAGAGGTCCTGGTCTTACGTCACAGGATCAATCACCACTTGTAACACAGAGTTGGCAAGCAGGAATGTACTGAAGCCTCTTCTAAAATTAACTGTGTGGCTTGCCATGCAGTAGCTACATATCATCAGCTAAGAACACTACACATATGTAATAATTCAATGGGACAACTTAGCTATTAGAGGCATAGATGTTAGTGATAGGATAATTGAGGTTAATGTGCACTTTTGCATAAATATTGTGGCTCAGATGATTTTTATTCAAGATCTTGCCAGAGTAATTAGATTATGGATTTGTTCTAGCAAAGTTGTTGAAAACTGCTTAATATTGTTTTGTACAGGTTTTAGTTCATTAAAACGCAGCAGTTGTTAATGGTGACATGTTTCTTCAGATGCATTATGTTAAGTTTTATGTCTCTCACTAGACAGTTTTAAGGCAGCTTATACAATTTAGGAACTTGCAACATGTCTGGAGACAAAATTCTAGTTTAAACTTATTTTAGTCTTCCATTAAAAATCAGTTTGAGTTTTTGGTTGATGTGTACCATTGTTTGTATATGTTGATATATCATTTCCAGGTTGGGTAGTTGGAAAGTTGCGTTTTGTTGTTGCTATCAGCTATCATTTGAATTTTTTTAAAAGCCAAGGGTGAAAGCTTTAAAATCCTCTTTGACTTGCTGTTGGAGTTAAGGGGACATTTCAGATTGAGTAAGTATTAAACTTAAGAAGTAGGTTTGGCCCTTCCTTTTTGAAATTTGTTTAAGCAAAAGATATAGAGAGATTAGATAATGACACAGATAAGCAATAGTGTCAGTTCTTAGAAGTGATGACTGGAGGCTAGAATAATTTTTAAGCAGTAATTTGTTTTGCACCAATGGAAAATTGTAACTGATACCTGTCAGTAAAATTGCAGGTTACCGTGGTTCATTCATGCTTATTCAATGCTGTAGTTGATAGAATATAAGTAATAGCAACACCTGAGGATCAACCCATGTATTGATTAGAGACCAGTCTTCTTTAGCAAAATACCCAACGTTTCAAATGTGTGAGTTGTGCAGTTGTTACCTTGCAGTTGTTACCTTGCATAATTAGTTGTAGGTGTATGGTAGTCTAGTGATATTAAGCATTATTGATGACGTTTGTTTTCCATGATGATAAAGATTTAAGTAAAAACAGCACATTGTAAAAATTTTAACTATGTCTACCTCAGTAAATATCCCAACAAGGGTATATAATAATTCTGCTAGTACGATGAGGCTTAGCTGATAAAGCCATACAATATACCGGGATACTGAAAACGAATAAAACTAACTTTGATCAATACTCTTAGACATGCTGTCCATTGACTTTAGTGTGACATTTTATTATCTGTATAAAAAAACCAATATGCCTTTCTGGTTGATGAAAACAAATGGAGGTCCCTATGATGTCATAATACATTTATTGGAGACCTTGCCCTTGATAAGCTCCTGGAAGATTTTTGTGACCAGGCTTTTTAAACAGTGCTCTTTAAGTTGGTGTCTATGAAAAAATGTCATGGACCATTTTGTCAAAAGTCCAGACCCTGATCTCTTTTATGTATGTGCCATAGGGTGGTGCAGAAATATAAAGTGGCAAAATTTTTATCAAAATAAATGCACAGATATAAAACATCCTAACTGCAGGTTGAGTGACACTTTTACTTAATTAAGCAATATTTAATTTGCGTTTCCGAGCTTCCAAATGTGTGAATCTTGTGAATTAAAAGTGCTTTTTATGAGACAATAATCCTTTGTGTGAACAATTTTAATGTCAGGAAAAAGTGTCGAAAAAGGATGTCACCTAGCTTTATTAAAAATCGATGTAAGTGCACCCTGTGACAAGGCAAGGTAGAAGAGCATGGTTGATGTAACTAGCACTGTTATGCTTTGATGTTGTTGTTACTTGCAGATAAACAGGCAAGAATGGAAAATACCAGGGAAATAACCTAACTCAATATCAGTTCTTCATTTGTAATGTCATTTGGCTAGCATTTTAAGTTAAAACTTGCTGGGTTTAGTTAGCTTTAGTCTGACCACTTACCTGCTGTGATATGTTAGGACCAAAACTTCGGCTTAAGTTATTGTTGCTTTTATTCAGGTCATAAACTAGTGTCTATCATCTAAAAGGGTGGCAGGTTCTGGTTAAAATTTTATGTTATAGATCTTTTAAATTAAGGAAATGCTGTCAAGCTAAGTAATTGCTTATTGGGGTAGATAAATAGCTTTACATCGTTATTTAATTCAGCTGTTTATATCAAGCTAACAATTTTGGGTGAATAATATTTAGAAACTGAGTCATTGCTTTATTATTTTGATAATAATAAGTTAAGCATTAAATGTTGGACGAGTGGTTTTTAAAACATTTCCAGCGTTGGGTTAATCATCACTCTTTAAGGAACTGAGGTATTATGCCTGCTAAACCCATTAGAGACTGGAATCTGTAGAGCGTGTTGATTATGTACATAATGTGCATTGACAACTGTTATTTCATGTTGTCTTTGAAAATAAAGGTTGTTGGAAACAATCCTGTAATAAGACTGGAGTATTTCATGCTAAGTTAGCCAAATCATATGAATATACTTGGTTTAAAGAGTGAACAGTGACCTGATTTGACCTATGTTAATGTGTCATAAAGACCCTTTGTAGACACCTGATTTGATCCACATTAGTCTATCTGATTTATCCCATTTTTATTCTACCCGTTCAAGCCAGTTAATGTCTGACTATTTAATTTTGGAGCTAATCCCATGAAGCACCTGGTTGATGAAATACTGCTCTGTAAAACAGGAGTCAGCTCTGTCTGGTGTTTTTGTGAGTAAATATTGTTTTAATCTTATTTGTAACTCATGGCAGTAATTCTGTAGCTTATCAGGGTGGTATCAGTAAGTTCAAAATATATAGTGTCTCGGTAAAGTGTGGGTGTACTTAAGCTCTGGGTAAGGTAGAGTTATTTATAGATTTGCACAAGCACTGTTGATATATTTTCTTGTAAAAATGCGCTTTGTTTTTTAACATGACTTTAAGTGTTCCTTTTTGGCTTTTTATAGGTAAATCATTTTGATCTATTTTTGATCTTTCCTAGGTTCTTATATTATTTTGTTTTGCCTTGTCACATTTCTGCTTCACATTGACATTCTTGATTGAAAACAAGTAAATGTACCTCATTGTGATACAGTCTTGTTACTTGGAGTCAACTTTCTTTGAAACTGAAGAAATGAATGTTTGTTTTTTAGTAATAAACATGTAATAAACATGCTCCAGCAGTTCTGTTATTGTTGTTGTTATTGCGGCAGTTCTGCAAGACTTGTCTGTTTTGTTACACAGTTATGATTAAAGCAGGTTTCCACTTGAAAGTGGTCAATTAAGTCATAAATGAATCAACTCAACACCATTGTTTAATTAAAAGAGTTATAGTTTAAAGTTATACCATTACATTGACCATTACATGATGCAGTACACCAATGGTTTGCTCCCAATGGTTTGTTAAGTTATCCTATGTTTTTTTGTGTGCTGAACATAAATCTGCTATGTAAAAAATCAAACAAGAACCGGAAACGGATTTTTACTCTCAAATTTTTCGATTCTCGCACAAAAAATGATGCCAGGGTCTGGGCTGAGGGAACTTATTTTGTGACGTCAGATTGTTTGTCCGTGGCTCATTCCATCGTGTTCGTTTTGTTCATTTCATTTCCAATGCCGCCAGATTCTGATAGCACTGCATCAAGCTTTTCTGAAGCTATTGATAGCAGCACTGAAAGTTCAGTAGCAGAGAATATGGTAGTTCAAAGCATTTTTTAGCCATATATGGATGAGCCACCTGCACGGGTTCAGCCAGTTCTAGGTATTTTAGATAATGGCAGTCAAAAAAACCGACCTGAAGATGCTGACAAAGATGGACTTATCCCGGCAGTGTTAGAGGCAAGGTTTTTGAAGACTGATCCTATCACCTCCTGTACGTATACAAAATGCCAAGACGTTAGTTGGTTCAAGGGAATTTCACTTTTGCAGAGAGGTTGTTGAGTGCATAATTTCCTTTGAATAATGTACAAGTATGGTCAAAGCTCAGGCTTTGCAACAAGTAATGAGAGAGACTGACTTTAAATTAATCTACATTACACTCTTTTTTCCTTTCCTTTCCTTTAATTCCCTCTCTCCCCGTGGAGAATGGGGCCGGAGATGATCTGCCTCCACTTCGCTTGGTCTTCCGTTGTCCTCTTCGCATCCGCCCATGAGTTAAAGCCAAGTAGGTTCCTCTCCTCGACAGTCCTGAAACCTGCTTGTTCATCACGTAGGTACTTGTCTACTTCCTTTGCAATTCTGTTGATTATGATTTTGCCCATTATCTTTGTCACGTTTGGTATCAATGTGATGCCTCACCAGTTCCCACATATTGTAAGGTCTCCTTTCTTAGCTAGTTTGATGATAAGCCCTTTCCTCCAATCGTCGGGAATTCGATCCGTGTTCCATACTATGCTGGTTATTTTGTGTATCTGGTCTGTGGCAGTTTCTATGTCTGCTTTGAGTAGTTCGGCGGTTATGTTGTCTATTCCTGGTGCTTTCCCATTTTTTACACTTTTTAAAGTGCACCTGATTTCTTCCTTTGTTGGCAGAGTTACGTCTATTTCCAGCTCACGCAATCCCTCTGCTTCCAAGTCAATCTCTGCTGGGTTTGTTGGCTCTGGTCTGTTCAGTACCTCGTGGAAGTGCTCTTTCCATCTCATCTTTACTTCGGTTTCATTGGTTAGAAGTTTTCCATTTTTGTCTTTGACATTGTCTATCTGTTGTGGTCTCTCCTTACATATTCGTTTTGTGATGTCATACACTCCCTTCACGTCTCCATTATTTGCTGAGGTTTGGGCTTCTTGCGCCAGTTTTCAAGCCATTCTCTCTTGTCCCTCCGCAGGCTCTTTTTAACGTTTTTGTCAGTACTACTGTACTCCTCTCCTAGTTTTTCTTTTGCTCTCTCAGATTTTGTCCCATTGATTTTTGTTTTCAGCACTTTTCGTTTGTCCACTTCTTTCCAGCTCTCATTGCTTATCCACTCCTGGTTTTCCCTTTTGCATGGGCATAGAATATTCAATGCAGTGTTATTGTAGATCCCTTTGAAGTTTTCCCATTTTCTTTCAAGGTCGCTGTTTGGATAATCCTCCAATACTCTAAATCGGTTCCTTAGTTCCAGCCTGAACTGTCGATATATTTCTGGGACCTTGAGCTTGCATATTTCGTATCTCTCGGAGACCGATGGTTTCTTTCCAATTTTGTGTAGTTTTGGCCCTGTCTTGACGGCAACCAAGTTGTGATCGCTTCCTACACCAGCTCCTCTGCAGGCTCATACATCATATATTGAGTTTTTGAATGGTCCATTTATTGCTGCATGATCAACCTGGTTGTGGTGCAACCCATTCGGCCATGTCCATGTCTGGGGGTGGAATTTCTTGTGGGGAAACATTGTTGACACTATGGCCAGGTTGTTGTTTGCACACAGAGATATGAGCCTCTCTTCATCGTCACTTCTCTCGGTCCGCAGTCCATGGTTACCGACAATCCCTTTTTCGCCGTCCAGTTTGGCTCCGATTTTTGCATTACGATGATTGTGTCATGTCGTGGTGTTTGCCTGATTACACTTCGTAGTTGCTCATAAAACATGTCTTTTGTTTCATCATCTGCCTCGTTTTTTGTGGGGCATACACTTGTATCAGGGTGGTTTTTATGTGTTTTGACCAGAACCATGCTGTAATTATCCTGTCACTGATAGGTGTCCATTCCTCGAGACTCCTAGTTGCATATTTTGTCAATACAATGGCCACACCGCTACTGTGGTGGTCGTCCTGTCTCCCAGAGTAAAGTATTGTCTCCCCTGTGCTTGTTCTGGTCTTTCCTGAGCCTGTCCATCTACACTTGCTGATTCCGAGGATGTCAAGCTGGTACCTCCTCATCTCTCTTACTACCTGGGCGGTTTTCCAGGTGGAGAACATGGTCCTGACATTCCAGGTGCCAATCTTTCTCGAAATTTTAGGGCTGGCCAACGAGTCTCAGCCCTCGAGCTTCCTTACGGGTTTGGCTTGGTGGCATATCTGCATCTCTTGTGATTTGCAAGACTTGCTGGCCTCTCCTCTTTTTGTTGCATATCATCTTCGGTTTCCGTAATCTGAATAGTTTTCCGGGATGGGGTGATTGGCCTCATGCCCAACACCCTTACTAGGAGGGCCAGGGAGTTTTCTGTCGGGGTCTCCTTCCCTCAGGCGATTGTGTTTCGGCGCTTATGGGCTCCACCTGCTCAGGCTTTTCCTAGATGACCTGCCTTTCTGGACTCATGAGCGCCATATGCCCGGTTTTGGAGTCAGAGTTTTGCTTCTCCTAGACAGGCTGCCGAGTCCCAGCTACCCGCTATTTTTATTGAGGACTAGCCCTCTAGATCCACAACTGCTTTGCCTGGAGCCACAAAGTACCCAGTTTCCGCAGTGCACCACAAGGAGGTACAGCAGTGGTCTTGATGATTTCGACTTAGGACCAGCAGAGGGGAGGGGGATTTATGGGCAGACCTGCTCCCTTTTCATGTGCAAGCAGGTTAGCTGGTGGTAGCCTGCGGACCAGGTCCACCACACCACACACTCTTTTTAATAAGATAATATAGGCTTTTTAAAACTTGACAAACTACCCCACCTAGATTATAAATAGCCAGCAAACATTTGTAAGACAGTTCTCTGATTCCAGTCACTAAAAACAGGTGCATCATTAATGGATTTTTACTTATAATTTAAATCATTTTATTTTACAGCGAGATTCATATCATCTTTACTGTACAGATAATCAAGTAAACTCTTAAGAAATAGACTTTATTTACCAGTGAACTTAAAAAACTAATAAAACAAAACACACAACAAACCCTTGATTGAAAAAGCAAAAGCAAAATATTCATCAACCGCAAAGGGACGCAAAGGTCATCATCTTGTTTTAAAAATCTTATGGCTACAGTTTTGATTCCATCATTAGTTCAAAATCATGGAAACTGATTCTTCCATCGCCATCATGGTCCAACTCATGAAACATCCGCAGCAATGTCTGATGATTTGTGTGAGGTAGAAAGGCTTTACATGTGTTTTGAAAGTCTTGAAAATCCAAAAAACCTTTAAATCTTGTATCAAAATATCGAAATGTCTCTCTTATGTCATCCAAAGGGTCCATCCATTCAAGTCTTTTTGCCATTATGCTGCAAAATGCTTTCCTAGTTACAATGTATGTATTTTGCTGGCCACTTTGATCTGCGTCTTGATTATTATCTGTGTTCAGTGAAAGCAAGGAGCTGTCTGACCTTGACCATTTCCCAACATTTAAAAGAATATTATCAACCTCTGCTTTTGACGGACGGTACCCATACAGCGTAGTCATAGCTACCTTGAGTTCATCTCTGTGTAAATATCCTTTCCCTCCATCAGCCATGGTGAATGCTGCCTCAATAAAACTATAATCATCATTGCTCAGTTGACGTAATGGCTGACCTCTCGGAAGTAGCCCAGAACTGCACATTGTTTGTTATCCTGTAAGAAAGCCTACAAAGAAAAAACCACAAAACCACATTAAGCATTAGCAACTATAGAAGCAAACAGTGTAAGTGTGAAAAGCACAGTTGAGTGTCATAGATGGCAATAGTTAAGATATTAATTTTTATTCATCTGTATAACTAATCAATCTTTCTATACTACTACATGCAAAAGGACTGTTAGGGAAAAGCTCTTGAATATTTCATGGTCAGTTAAACTTGCAGCACATGAGTCAACATTTTCCCATGTTTGTTATCAGCAAGAATGAAATGAAACGACCACGAACAGGGAATGCAGTTGCTTCAGAAAGCGTTGACATGGATGAGGGACCCATCATAACAGCACTACCCTTCAACTGATCTTCTAACGATTCCATAGTATGGGTGTGTTAGACCGGGCCCATAACCTGCTACACTCAAAAAAGGAACGTGTCAACATTTTTCCTCGTTTGTTATCAGCAAGAATGAAATGGAATTTTATACTCTATGTTGTCTTTTTAGACAACCAGATGACTCCTCAACGAGAGTTTCACAATCACAACTTCTACATATTTCATTTTGGGGGTCTTGATGATATGTAATTCAGTTATATTATAATTTATAAGCATTAATTTATAATTTTATACAGCTAAAATGTTTCAGAACGAGTATTGACTTCTTTTGGGTTTAAAGTGAGTACTGGAAACCTTATATATCTTGTACATTTGCTACTTAATTTAAATAGACAATCAAAGAGTTGATTTCAAGTTCCAGTAACATAAGTTCATTTTTTAAAAGGGGAATTTTGATTATGGTTAAAAAAAGAATTGAATATTGTGGACTTGTTAGAAAAACTACAATACCAACAACGTTTTAGATCATGAGTGTCCAGTCTAGTTCAATCAATTGTTCAACTGCTTTAATCACTTATGTTCAAGAATTGCAAAGTACTCCTGTGTGTGTTAATGTGCATTATTAACTGTAGTTGGGCACTAGTGACGATGCTCAAGGAGTAATGTAAATGAGCCTGTGTATGATCCCAGGTGCCAGCCATGTGAATCTACACTTTCCTCGATACTGAGAGGTCTTTGCATGTGAAAAATTTTGTGTTTTTGCAATGCCAATTAACCAATTCTACAGTATTAAAAGACGTAAGATGAATCACAACACATGCTATGGTCTTACAAGCTTGTATAAATAGTGCAACAAAGTCAAAACACTGACACGGTCTGAGGATCAAAGGAAGTGTAAGCTATGTGCAAGTCTTCATTTATACAAAGACCACATTAACTATCACTCGACATCATGACGTATGGCTGTTGGCGACTCTACTGTTACTAGTAAAATTTAAACTTTGCAACTTTACCGCCTTTTAAAGGGAATAGCGACGCATTATGTAATTTTTGACATACAAGGCCCTAGTTCTGCAACATTAAGTTACAAGCTTTCTCCCGCTTACTGTATCTAATTTTGTAAGACTAGTTGCCAACGCACTGGATCATCTACTATAATTACTTCTGTTAGACATACCGATATATTATTGCTTTTGATCAAATACAAGCGCATACAACGCTTTAATCAACGAATGCTAATATTGCAACTTACGTTATCCTAAGTGCAAATTTACATCAAAGAAATTATCATCCCAACCAAATGTCCATGTTTACATCTCGAGATTCTGGGTACGGACGTATATGAAAGCAGAAATCTAAAGATGAATTGTGGGATATATAAATTTGTAACAACAACAGCAGCATTTCTATGATAAGACAACCACCACCAAACAGTTGGCTTGTTCATGAAAAAACACTACCGAAGATAACAAAACAAACCTGCGAGTTGGTACTAAACCGAGCAAAAATGCCAGCCAATACTGACGGTAAGTTTCTTTTTTCGCAAATTTTTTAAAATATGATGAATTCCACTATCTAGACTGATATTCTTGTACTCATCGCTTCTGCCCCGTAGTTTGGCTGTGGAAATTGATAAGTTCAAAAACGTATGCGGATTGAGTTCAGCCACTATCTCAACGTTACCGTGTGTCGTTAAAAGATGTATCAGCAGATACAGTAATTCAAACAAGGCGTAGTTTCTAGTTGTTGCCAACTGTCACGGGACAGAAAAACTAATTGACACATCTAAACTACAAAACGAGTTATGTATAGAATACAGTCATTTATGCGTTGTTTGTAGTCTATAATTCATCATATCACCTGTGCGATCACCTGCCAATCTGCTGCTTATCAACCTACTCTCCACTTACGATAACAAGAATCAACAGCCACCGTTTATTTACGTCTGTTCATCTATGAATTGGTTTATTCATCTAAGGACACTGTATCATAGACCGCTAACCGTGCTTGCTGCGTGTGTAAGAATGTATAAACTAAAAGAAAATGGTGTCCGTTGCAAGTAATGCCTCCATAGAACCTGGACGCCACCGGTTAGGAGTTTGTACATGCAATGTAAGGATTTAATTTTATGACATGCTACACCCCATGTTAAAGTTAAGCTGCCAGTTTGCTGGATAACTGACACTATGAGTCCATCTAAACATCTGTGAAAGCTTGAATTTTGCATCTTTCATCCCATCATACCCTTCCAAAGAATTCTCATCTTCTCTTAAATACATGCAAATACAGAAAGTAATAAAGCACAATGACAGTGAAACAGCAAAATGGAGAATGCTTGCAACCAATAAAATTATATTTACTTGCTGTTCTTAGAGAATGTATTGAGTCCAAAACTCATGTTGTTGTACATGGTATAAACCATTAAAGTTAATATAAAGCATCTGAATTTACTGTGTGCCATAAATGCCTGGTATCTTACAGTAACAATGTGCAAAAGAGTTCCGGCTGGCAAATTGTTGGACTCTCAAACTAGAGGAACCTGCTCAAATCCACCTATGTGTGAAATTCTAAGCCATGTCAGAAGGTAAAGTAGATCAGAGAGTTGTTGATTTTGATAAGCAGGGAGGTGTTTTGCATAATGAGTGTGACATTAGTATTGTATGAGTGAAAAAAAATTCACAAAAATCATAAGATGGCCATCTGTTAGACATTTATAGAAACTGTAACGTTCAATTGGTTTTGGTTTTACAGTTAAGGATTTTCGGTATATATTTTCAGTTACATATGCATATCTCTGTTATGTACAATATGGTTAATTAATGTACAGAGTTGTGAACGTATCTGTTGGAAACTGCCAAATATAGTTTTCAGTTGTTCTTCTGTAAGTTGCACTCTCAGCATAGAACTAATGCTAGTCTTACAGTACAGACAAACTTCAGGTGCTAGTGATGTTTTAATTATCTATGCATCATTAGTGAATTGTTTTTCTTTTGATCATTACAGCTGAAGCATATTCAAATCCGGCTCCTCCACCTGGACTTATCCATCAGGAAGAGGATGATCACACGTAAGTAGCTTGTGTATAATGGATTAATAATAAAAGAACTTAGAATGCCTTCCACATGATAATGTGTGCACGGTGCTGTATATAGATCTATTTAAGTGTCATAAAAAATTATGATATTGTATCTCTATAACCGTATTTTTTATCTTTTCTCCATCTAGAGCACTTACAAATGCTGATTTTCGAAAATTGTTAATGACACCAAGGCAGACACCTGGAGTAGCACCACCTCGTCCCAGACATGAGTAAGTTGTTAGTACAATTCACGTACATATATGAAGGATTTATCTCAACTTTATGGGCATTTTATGGTACATTTTGTTTGTGTAACTCATGGGTTTTAATAAATATCATTAGTCAAAAATCAAAGTTCCTTCCCACACAATTTGGTGTATTGGAGTGGTGGCCATCTCTGTTTCTTTATCCTTTGGGCCACACAGCTGTGCAATTACAGTGGATGCTACAGTAGGGGGCTAGCCCACTGGTAGCACTATGAAATTAAGTGCTGAGTGCTAAGCAGGGATGTGTTATGTACCATTTTTTGAAAGTCTTTGGTATGTCCCGTTCGTGGATTCGAACCCACACCCTCCCGCTTGCAAAGCTAGCACTCTGCCACGAAGCCACTGCTGCATTCATGAATAAGTATAAGATTGTATAATTAGTACATTATATCACAACATGGTAAAGAATACCGTACTTAAGATGATATGGGATAGTACACAATAGAATAGAGATATAGTATTTTATGATGTAGTATTGTGTTATATATTATATTATACCACTGCATTTTTTGACTGTACAGTATAGTGTATGCTAAAGGAGAGTAGCATGAGACAGTATAACAGAATACAATGTATGATGTTATTTTATACGCTTCAGGATGCCTAAAGAATATGATGAAAATGAAGATGCCGCAGCTAGGAGGAGAAAAAAGAAAAGTTACTATGCTAAACTAAAGAAACAAGAAGAAGAACGAGAAAAAGAACTGGCAGAAAAGTACAGAGATAGGGTGAGGAGGTTATGTTTACACATTTGATATAGAAAGACACAAGTTGTTTGCTTTAGTATTTTTATCTAGTCTTATCACTAAAAGTTTTATTCTTTGTTGTATAGATCAATTATCTATTGGTTCTTTTCACCAATGTTGCCCATACATACCATGTGAAGTGAATGAATAATTAGGCATTGGTCTTTCTTTATCTTTTACACTACTGAGTCATTTGTTTGAGTTAAACCATGACAAAGCTTGCTTTTCAGTGGTGTCTGTCAGGCATTGCTCATTTGAGGTCAGCCACTTCAAGGTTTGTCACATTGCCTTAAGAGCATGCTGTTTTATTGCTACATTATTATAGTACATTATAACTAGCCAGATACCATTTCTCTAATGTCTGTCACATTTTTTTGAATTATTTATTTACATACTTTTAGCTAACCTGCTTGCTTCAAACATTCAGGTCTTTTTCCCATACTAACACAATGATTTATATTTTCAAACTGAATTTTAAATTCTCGAACCATTACCCAAACCATTTGCTATTCATTTCAAGTTCCTTCCCACACCATATTGATGTATAGGGCAGTGGCCATTTCTGGTTTCCTTATCCACACAGCTGTGCAACCACAGTGAATGCCACAGTAGGAGGCTGGCCCACTGGTAGCTGTATCTGTTTAACTTTAATAATCTATTCAGTAACTGCTGAACAAGGAACTATATGTACCATTTTTAAAGTATCATCACCCAGTTATGGATTCGAACCCAGAAACTTCCACACAGAAAGTGAGCATTCTATCACTATGCTATTGCTGTGGTAATTAGCATAAATAGCATTTATCAGAAATATATTTGTTTTGGATACAATTTGTGGCATAAAATATCATCGGCCAGCCTTCTGGCAAATGACCATGGTAGGTTGACCTTTTAGTTATGCAATTTTGCTCAATATAGAAGTTATCATGAGTGTTTGAAAAGATACAATGAAGCAAACATCCATGTTGGGGACTAAGCCCAGGATACCTGCTATCCGGATAGATATGTGTGATCCTGTGCCAGTGCTAAACAGTTATCACCAAACTTGACGAGGTATGGGGACGCCTACAGTTTTCACAGTTTACGTAAGTGGTCAGTCCGAAAGGGTTTGATTTACCAAAGTTACGTTTTGCTTTATGTTAATCTACTGCAGTGAAGGTAGGTCACATGACTGTTCCATGGATACTAGTTTTGAAGAAGTTACCCAGATATTTGCTTTGTCGTCTTTCTGATAATTACTGCACTAGCATCAACTTTTTTCTAAACATTTGTAAATGATTTTGTCCAAAATGTTGTTTGAACTCAGTCTCACAGAGAATTTTTTATGGAGAGTATGGGGACCGTAGCCTACTTTCTTTAACTTGTGTTTAGGTACTAGTGGTCATTTTAAATCTTGTCCTCTTTTGTTGAGCTAATTGTTTTTTATCATATATGCTTTAATAGGCCAAAGAAAGGAGAGAGGGACAAAATCCAGATTATCAACATGTTGATCCTATGTCAACATCAAAGACTGCTGAATATAGGGCTGTGGCACCGACATCAGATGCTATGTAAGTTGTTGTCATCCTTTAGGTCCTTTACTTTAGTAATAGAGTGATATGAGGTTACACTGTCAGTTGAACATAGTATCAGTTAAGATATGGTTTTATTTGAGAGCATATAAAGAAATGTTAAACCATGTCCTTTGATGTGTGTAATAACACATAGATTAAACAATTTTTCAACTACTTTTTTTCTTGGTTCTCACCATTTAGCTTTTGAATTAGGTTTGGGAACTTTCAGCTTTGGTGTTCACGTAATGCAAGAAAAAGCACAGTTTTCATTCTATAAACAATTTAGTGATCCTCTTTGTCTAGTTTGACCCAGTATTATTTCTGTATCATTCACAAGCTGAAGTTTGATTTAATATGCTTCTGCATCATGACGTGAAACTGACATGATGGAAAAGCATCTTTGTGTACAATTTTTGTGCTTTTGCTTCTTAAAGTTTTAAATCCTCGACATTCTCCTTTACATACATTCTCCTTTACATAATTAATGTATATATGTCATTGGGAAAACATGCTTGCTAAAGTTAAAGTTTGTAAACTCCACTGACTAACGTAGCTAAGTTGGTATTTTTAAATAAGAAGAAAGATTGCATTATTACAGAAATTCCCATTACATCAAGCAATACCAACAATACATGACAAAAAATGACCCTGCTTATGACATGTGTGCAATGGTTATTGATGTAAATGCTGAGGTATATTATATATTTTACATTCCTATTTTATACCAGGAATTCTGCAGCTGAGAGAAGAAGGCTTGCTATTCAGGAGAGTAAGTTTCTGGGTGGTGATATGGAACACACACATTTGGTAAAAGGTCTGGATTTTGCATTGCTACAGAAGGTAAGCATAAACTTACAATGGTATAGACTTTAATACATACAAATACTTAAATCAGCAGATGATTAATACCTTTTGGATTTCCGCCTTGAAAGTGGACATGGTGCCGTTTAGAGTTTATGCTTTGCAATGAAGAATTGAAGAAGTTGTCCACATTTTTTATAATTATAAGATATTAAACTAAAATCAAGAACTGTAACTGTATATTTCTTAAATTTTTTAGTGGGCGTAGTACCATACAAGGCTAACAAAAGCCACTAATAATCTATATGTATAATCGTATATGTATTTTTATTGTTTTAGGTAAAAAGTGAAATAGCAAGTAAAGAGCCAGAAAAAGAGCAGCTTTCTGTGGCCAAAGAAGGCAAACATGAGAAGTAAATTTTGAAACATTTTGTTTAGCTCAGACTACTTAATTTTTTTGGTGTTAGTTTTTGTCATCCATGATTTCCTTACTACTTTTGCTTAAAACTGATTTTGTAAATCAAGTATGTAGTACTTAGTGCTTGACTGGTCTGTTTTAAGGATGCTTGTATCTTTTCTTAAAAGACAAGTGCTTCTTTAAATATTAAGTATACCTAAAATGAAGTAATGTACTTGCATTTCCAGATCCCATTAGTCTTACTTTGTACTGTTAAATGTGATTAGTCTTTTGTATCCAATTCAAAGAAAGAAATTCTTTATAATTTGCCACTCAGTATCAAACTCAATATTCATACCCATTCATTATCAAGAGTCCTTGAATGCAAGAAAATTTTTTGTGTACATTCAAGAACAGATGTTAACATTCAACATCTTTCAACTTCAGGTAAAATTCTCTCTGGTCTCCTTGTCCTGGGTTCAAGCAGAAATGTTCACATATTTCCTATCTGATTATTTAATAGAGGAGAAATCACAGTACAGTATTAGACATTTTAAGTGCTCTGTCATTATCACCATGGCAGTATAATGAGAATCATAGAAAACACTAGTAACATCTAAGAACATTTCCTACTTAAAAATGATGAGCAAAGCGATGTATTGTTAATGATTTCAGCTTAACATGTGCTATTTAACAGCTGAATAAGTTTAATGACACAGGCCTTATTATTGCATTACTATGACTGCTTCTTTATTCGAAAGTTGTCTTGTAGACCAAATATATATTTTGATTCAGTTTTGCTTTGTTTGATTGATAAATATAGTTGTAAATATTTTGTATGTTACCTTTTCATTGATCAATAGGAAAGAAACAGCAAAGGATGAGATAGCATTTAAAACAAAGAAAGGTAACACATAGTGCAATCTTCAGTGTGGATTCAGACTGTTCGGTGTTGTCTTCCCTAATTTTCTTGTGATTGCTTTTTCTTTATGCCATAGTTTGCTTATGTTTATTTTTTTGTGCCCTCCTAAATGTTTAATTTTCTTATTAGAAGGCCAAAGTTGATTTTTCAATATACTTTTACTCTCCTTATTGAATACATAAAGAATATTTTTCTTGAAGGTACTCATATGAATCGTTGGATTTTTATGAATAAGTAACTCAGTTCTCATTTTTGTTTTTGGTAGGAAGGAAAATTTACAATGCAATTTTCAATGTTAAAATGCCTGAAAAGAATGAGCTTTTTCACCCTGGAAGGATGGTATGTTTACACTGCTGCTCTGATTACCTCATTGTTGTACAGTCAATTGGTAAATTCCTTGAAACAGATCAAACAAACCTAAACCAGACATAGATATTAGCAAAAAGAATGTAAAGTTTTGTGTAGTATATGATATTATATGAGTCTAAAATAATGTGTAGTAGTCATTTCTTATGATCTATTGAGTTTTTCCAAGTTTTTATGTGGATTTAATTTAGATGACTGCAAAGCAGATTTTTGTGAGATTAAAGTTTGGAGATTTGGTCAAGATCTGTAATATTTGTGAAATGTAGTCCATGTAAAGTTTAATCCCATTAAGGTAGTTACCACTGGATATTTATATATTATATTATATATATATATATATTTACAACAAAGGTATGTGGAATTTTAAGAATTGCATAAAAGAATTTTGATTCTATGCTGACACGATGTTACGAGCTCATTTCCTTTGTTTAACATCGGAAGTTCAGGCCGACATACGATGAAAAACTTTTCGTTGAGGCAGAGGAGGCACTTTTTTTTTGCGCTACTGTACATGTGGCTAGATGCGAGTGTTCACCAGGAGATAGAGTACTTAATGTTCTTGTCCTTAAGTGTCCAAATGTACTCTCAAGGACCACAAGCCAAACTTCAACAACAAACCCACATGCAGACTAATCAACCCCACCAAATCCGAAATAGGATGAATCAGCAAACAAATCCTGGACAGAACCAATAAGATAATCGAGAAACAAACAAAATTTAACCAATGGAAAAGTACTGCAGCTGTAATAAAATGGTTTAACTCTATCAAAAACAGGCACCAACAAAGCTTTATCAGCTTCGACATAATCGATTTTTACCCTTCCATCAGTCAAGACTTATTTAATAAGGCACTGGACTTTGCTGCCGATTATGATGACATCACACCGGACGAACGCAACATCAACATGCATGCCTCATCAAATGACTCGCATTTATAGCATATTATCCACTAAAAAAGAAACAATCAACATAATGTTTTGCTGTTATGTTTGTAGGCCTATGTTTTTGACTTGGAGGATGATTTGGCTGAGACTGATATCCCAACAACTCTCATTCGAAGTAAAGCTGACTGCCCTGTTGTAGAGGTAGGTTATAACTCTCCAGAATTCCCAATCACTCCAGAATTCTTTCACCTATTTCATCAATATCTATTCATCTATACCCATTCCTTTTTTCTTTGAGGTTTTAATCATGCCTCTTCAGCTATTGCTCTTTGTTTCTTTCTATTATCTATATGAGCTTCTTTTCATCTACTCTGCATAGTCCATTCCCTTCTTTTGAAAGCGTTTTTTGTCTGTTTTTATCTGTGTGATTCTTCATCCTTCCCAGACTTGTCTCCACATTCTTTCTGCTTCTTCTGCTCCCCTCCATGTGTTTCTTGTCATTTATAATAGCCTTTGTCTGCACAGTTATGCAAATGTTCATTTATGTCTTGTAGCTATTTGATTCCAACATCTTTATCTTTTGATTGTTAGGTATGTCTTTTGTTCTGTTCCTCTTTACTAGTTTTGTTAATTTTTAAGATTCTCTGCATGCAGAATATGTCTTGTAGACATCTATACGTCTTATAGACATCTATATGTCGTCCCTTTTTTGTTCTTGTCTCTTAATCAGAATCAAACAACATTAACAACCAATGACATAGTTATCAACAAATTGACACAGATTCTGTCATATTTGAGACAAGGCATGAGAGCATCCAAGAAAACTAAGAAAAAGGACAAAGACTTCAAAGGTTGGACTGGTTTGTTGTAAAGATAGTTAGTTTTAATTAAATGTTAAAAATAGAAAAGACTGTAGGATTATAAAGGGATGGTACGAAAGTGAAAAGAGATACTATAGATAGGATTAAATTGTTGAAAGAAATATAGAACAATACGTGGAGAATATTGAAGCAGGCAACTGTAAATTAGAAAAGCGGAATAAATATAGAAAGTGGGGATAAAATCAATTGAAAGAGAGGCAAAGACAGCATGGGAGAACCAAAAAAGGTGGCAATTGCCAGTTTAAGACAAGAAAGAATAAGTATGTTTTGTGCAAGAAAATGTATTTCTAAAAGTTTTTAATGTTATTACTGTTATTTTTAGCAGCAAAAAATAGTATGATTAATTAAGGACCATCTATGAAAAGGAAATTTCATTAATTTTGGAACCTGGTTATGACTTTGGGGTGTTTCCTATTTTCGTCTCTTTTGGTTTAGAGTTTTGGTCTGTAAAATCTTACTAGTATAAGAACCTTTCCATGATATTACACCCTTTCAAAGGACTTCTCAACTTCCATGTTTGGCATGGCTCTGGATTATATGGTTTAGGCTGAGTGTGAAGTTATAGGCAACACAACAAATGTGAGCTTAAAGGCAACGCAATATTGTATTCATCTACCAAGTAATACACAACTCAGACCTTAGTCAAACACAACAGCAATATATCTAGCATTCTATGAGGTAGTCCTCAGTTTAACATGTCACATAGCAGCGTAATATCACCCAAATTGAGGTATTACAATCTGTTGACAGGACATAGTGGTCAGAGTTAATTTAAATAGTTATCTAAAGCAATCTAGGAAACTTTGAAGTGAACTGTGATGGTGTGCTGAGTGTTCAATTTTATTGAGACATTGAGACATGTCCATTGAGACAGCTGCCTGATATTGTCAGCTACAAATGGTCGATTTAGCTTGAAGATTACTTTGAAACAGGGGCCATCCATTAAGTACATATACTGTAAATCACACAATGTTTAACCTCCCCTACCTGCTGTATACACCTGTATGCTTTTGCTCTTTAGCTCCTCCTTGCATACATATGCAATTGACCATTAAAATGTGCCCCCCCCCCCCTGATATTGAAAAATTTTCTTTACTTTTCAATGTTTCTTTACGTTTCAATGTTTTGGTGTTTCGAATGGTAAAAGGTAATAAACATAAAAGAGTGTTTAAAGTGAGAGAAGTAGAGAAATCAAATACATTTCAAACATTTACAATCTCATGAAACTAAACGTATAAGTTGTAATAATAAGGCATAAAATATGTTGTTAAACTTCTATCAATTGTGACTTAAAACTCTATGTAAAAGTGTGTATGTATGCATTTATCAAAAAACCCACCCCATGTATGCACCTGTATGCTTTTGGCAGACCCTCTTCCCCCTAATTGCATACATACTCTATGGATGGTCCCATAGCTAGAGATTGTGGCAGCTCAAAGCAAACCATAGACACTTTTGTTTACTACTAGTCAGTTACTACTTTGTTTTAGGGAGAGACAGAGACAGCAAACAAGATGCTTTGGAAGAAAGGTATAAAATGACACTAATTTTACATTCTTTTGGGTAAATGGCAGTGATGGCTATGTATAAGTACATATCTCAGTTAGAAGCACAAGATTTACGAACTTATTAAGTTTAAAGTTTGCCAGACTAAAATGTTATTGTTGTTGGATTGTGGGGAATGTGGTGTATGTGAAACATACTATGGCTTTAATTCTTGAGCACTGCTGACCCTCCCCTTCACTGTTACCCTTCTTTACGAGACAGTTTGTGGACTGGAAAAGCCATCTAATCAGTTCTACAGAAATCACACTATTTTTTGTGCTGAAGTGCTAGCTATTTGTGGACATACATTTCATCATAGCGGCTATTATTGATGAGTTTATACTAATGTTTCTTTTACATTTCAGCATTTATGGAAATATTGGTGATTATGAACCAGAATTTAGAGCCAGCATTTCTGCTCAAAAGGAAAAGAAATTGATGAAAGGACAGAAATACTTTGATAAATCAAGAGATGAGGAGGTATTGTAACTGATTTTCCTTGTTATGATTGTTATACAAGGTATACTGTATGATCGGGGGAACTTTCATGTGGAAGCTCAATTTAAAGCTTAAGTAATTAAGTTCTAGGCACATTCTCAATCAAAAAGATGTCTGATTTGTATTTTTATGTCTAATGGGGAACCTCTTTGGTATGTCTAAGTTGCATTGGTCCTATACAGCTGAGTGCAATAGGACGCATCAATTGCTGCATTATAGATTGTATTTCTGGTGGAAAAAATCACTTAAGGGTTCAAAAACCTCTACCATATGTATGACAATAATATTTAATATAGATATAGAAATTGCATGTCTTTGGCATGCATCTGACCTCTGTCCATTGTGTAACCAACAAAGACCATTCATATCATTAAAAAGTATTTTTGACTATGGCCTCTTTGTTTTATAACTAGTTGCTCTGATTTCATGGTAATTGTTACTACCTGTGTAGGCAAGAAAGTAGTGCTTTAAGTTATGTCTGTATGTTATGGCCTTCTGTTTGACAGAAATGTTGACCAATTCTCTTGATAATTCATGACTGAATTGTTTATTTGTATGTAATCACTTTTTATTGTTATAAGAATTGCATTAGTTGTTTTGTCAGGAGAATTGATAAAGTACATTTCAAAAATATTTTTGGATAATACATCTGCTAACTCAATTCTGTATTTTGTCTACACCGTTGAATTTGTATTTATGTTGATATTTTTTACTTTTCTTTCAGGCTGAAAGGCAAGTCAAACCAGGTGAGCTAAACTTTGAAATGACTGCTAGTGTCTAATGTCTACCCACTTCTTAGTAAGTGGTGCAAAATATACTATCTTCATTGACTAATAAATATGTGTGATTTTGTCATACTAGATTATGTTTTTTTTGTTTTCCCTTATTAAAAAGGTTTGTGGAAGTTTTCTGCAAAACTTAACGCAGTGTTTGTAGACAGACTGAATATTCTGTTCCACTTTTGTTTTACTTTGATTGTTAAAGTAGTTGTTTAATATTTCCTTATTCTCTTACCCATTTGTTCTTACTCTTTTCCCTCAATCGTTTTAGTGTTCCTGACAATAATTATAATCTGACAGTGACGAGTGTAATATGAAAAGCATCTTTCACTACTTAAAATAATTTTGTATATTAATCTTTTATCTACTTTAAATATTTTTTTGTACTATGATTGCTCCAGTTTTGCATGGATTTGCTTACTTTTTCCATCCTGCAGATATATCGGTCAAGGAGTTTGTAAAGAATGTGTCTGAGAAGTATGGCAAGGTATTATTTTAGTTCATAACATAATTGAGAAGCCAACATTTTTGTTATATTGATAAGATTTTTAAAGCAACATTTGCCAGAGTTTCTTTGCCTGCAAAATTTATCACTTTATATTTGCTCATGGCACATTTATGAAAGTAGTATCATTTCTATGCATAATTCTTGCTCATTCACTTGCATTTACTGACAATTGATCACATCAAACTCTACCAACTTATTGTGCCGGTATAAAGTACTCATTGGGCCCCCAAAACTTTAAACCTCCAGTTTATGTTGCAAATAATGAACTATATTATCTTGTTTTTATTTTTCCAGACTTCTGCATGGAAGGAGGTCAAATATCCTTTTCATAAAAACATCAAAATTTAATTATATGACCAACAAATAAAAACATGGAACCATATGTAGAAACATACATCCACACCCCTTAAACTAATACCTGTTATTGTATACCCAACCATTAATCTGTTTATCTATGTTAGATTTTAACTGTCAATCCATTGAGCAATTCATCCTAGTGTAGTTTTACTCATGTATAGATCTGTTCATGGATCAACCAGTCTTGATTCTATTGACCTCATAAATCCCATCCATGGATCACACCACACATTCATGTATCGATAGATCAGGCAGGCTTTCATATGCATCAATTTATCTATGGATGTATCTTTTCATGGCTCTAGACCCTATGGATCTAAACATTTGTCAGCCCAAGTATTCCTGGAGGTACCCATTCATGGTACCCATCCATGCTGTCATCAGTATATGGTTTCATCTCTTCAATAATCAATAGAACCTGCTGAGAGATCTATTTATGTAACAATGGCTCATGGATATGTTCATTCATGAATCAGTCCTGTTTAGTGCCGGTCCATCTTTCAACCTTGGGTTTCCTCTTGGATCCAGTTCCTATTGCAACCATCTGTCCAGGACACCTACCTTCCTTGGACTCAAGTATTTCATGCTTTTCTGTGTCCCTCTGTAGCTTTATCATAGTTTTGTGATTCTATTATGCAGATCTATTATGTCAATCTATTGGTGGAGATCCTTACTGATGTACCTCTCCATCTATGCACTTATCCACCCACAAATTCAACTGTCAATACATCCATTCATCTATACATTGATCCATCTATTGATCACTGTATTCAGCAAACCATCTGTCCATCAAAATATCGATGCAGCTATACATCTGTATGTTATCTATCCTACCACCAATCCCTCCACTCATCAATCTGCCACCTTCCCTTCACTTGAAACTAAGCAATAGCTTTAGCTTTTTTTCCTAACTTATCCTTAACATCCTTACTTCTGGTGCTGAACAACAGCAGGTTTCTGGAAAATCCAAGTAAGTAAAATTGTTTTAGTTCGACCCCTCTTGCCTGCCCAATCTACGTAAGTGTCAATATGTATGTTTTGGACTGTATCCTGAAAAAAATACCCAAACTTTTTGTCAATAACATGTATTTTGGGGAAAAATGTTGCATGCTTTCTTTGTCGTTGTTGTAGTCTTGCTATCAAAGTTATTTGTGATAAGGTAAATTTTTCTGTGGATCTATCACTCCAGTAACCAAATCAAACCCTGTTTAGAAGTAGAGAAAGCAGGTACATTTTAACTGATACATTGAAAAGGAGTGGTAGATACTCAATTATCACAGCCGTTGGATGGTAGCATTTATCTTAAACTGATTTACTCTTCGTATTATTAAAGAAAAGTACCTAATAGATCATTTTTCAAAGAGACATGGGAGTATGGTGTAGTATCTATCAATATAATGGAAGACAAGATTGTATAGAAATATAACAAGATGAGGGCATGTAATTGTAGGGTACAAAATGTGGTGGGTAGACCATTCTGATGATGCTGTGGTGATGATAATGATGATGATGTATTTTCTTTTATAGGACAAAATCAAAAAAAGGTTCTAATTTTGTTCCGGATAGTTATGCGGAGTGTTATCCAGGGTAAGTGTTATAATTGTGTTTACCAATTTTCTTGTGTTTATGATAACATTCTAGGGAATCTGTCATCTTGACTGTTATCTGCTTTTGTTGGAAGATTTGGTATAGGATACTGAGTATTTAGACGTATTGCAAGCGAGTGGCACTAGCCATTTTTCTTTGTTTTTATATGATTATAATTGTTATAATGATCAATCAATCTATGGCAGGCGTTCTTGTACCATATTTGCTATTTTCTGTTGTACTGTATAGCACGTCCAATTAAGAACTATGAAAAATTCCAGACTGGCATTGTTTTATTTATGCACATTAGAATATTTGATGTAATTACATCTGTCAGTATTGACAGGCAGTATTCTACACAGTAGCTTAGTAACTTTTATTTAGTAGTTGAAGCAGAAGTTATCAAACGTTTTACCCAAGTTATGAGTTTCATTATGTACGTGTTAATTGAGAAGATAAAACCTACTCTTTAGTGTGGACAGTCCAGTTACTGTCCAGTGTAATTTTCTAGTCATGTGATATGATGGGAAGAGTGTCATTATTTACAACTTTTTATCATTAAAAGATACCTGTGCAGCAAGAATATCATGTTTAATATTTTTCTTAAGGGCAATGGAAATGATAGATGCAGCTGGAGACAGTGAAGATGAGGCAGATTATACAAAAATGGACATGGTAAGAGCAGCTTTCCTTTGTTTGTTACTGTTGTTTGTGTCTATGGTTAAAGTATGCTAGTCCTCGAATATGTTTGAATATTGCTCTTTCAGCATTAACATCAATGTGTGTACCTTTATCCTTTGTTAATTTTGCAGACAATTTTCCGTAAAACATTTTATTTTTAATCTTTTGATTGCAAATTTTGTATCTTTTTTTTGCTGGACACGTTTATAGTAATTGAATATGTATTTGGAAACCACTTTGTTAATGTATTAGAAAACAATATCATAGTACTATAGTGCAACAAACAAGAAATCTTGGTGGTCAGAGTCAAGTGGATAAATTGTCTGGTAAAGTGTAATATACGGTGTAGTATAGTATACTATAGTACAAAGAAATATGGTGTAGTATTGTATACAACAGTACAGTACAGTATATAGTATAATAAATAGTATAGTATTAGTATAGTATATATTATAGGACAGTAAAATATGGTACAACGTAAACCTAGTCGTATTTGATAGCTACTTTGCTGACATGTGATGCAGTTTAACAGAGGAAAATTATATTTTAATAATAGATTTAAATTGCAGATAGCCTGGTTTGTGTAGACCAAAGTTGTCCAAACTTTACAAAGGACTGAAATGATGATTTTCTTTCCTTTATAGGGCAATAAGAAAGGTCCCATAGGAAGATGGGATTTTGATACAGAAGAAGAGTATAATACCTACATGGAATCAAAAGAGGCATTACCAAAGTAAGTAACTGTTGATGTCCTGTCTTTATTATCATGAGACTCTTCATTCTTTATGATTGTAAATTAAATGTATTTGTTAACTGTTGCAAACTGTCTGCATTTGGAATTGATTGTAAGATGATAATATAATTGAAATTCATTATTTGTCTATTTGTAGAGCTGCCTTTCAGTTTGGTATCAAGATGTCAGAGGGAAGAAAGACAAGAACTAAGCCAGGTCATTTAACAGAGAAGCAAAAATTTGATCGCGAATGGCAGAAGATTAGTCAGGTATGCAGAAGTAGAAAACAGAAAGTAGAAATGTTTACCTGACAAGAGTTATTTTTAAACTTTACTAATATAAATGGCGTCCCTAATTGTATGGCTAAATTGTGTAGTTTAAAGCTTAATTTATAAAAATACATTATTATACATAGATTTTTTTTTATTTTTAATTTCTACAGATAATCTCAAAAAGAAAGGGACCTGTTGATGGGTATGTATTGATATAAAGTATACACTTTTATTTCACCACTGCATATGTAAAGGAAAGAGGATACATCACTGACATTTTTGGTATGAAGGCATAGTACAGTTTTTGAATTTGTTAACTTGACAATTTTGTTTGGTGTAGTACAAGGCTTAGTAGTTGTGTATCATGCCATATTACATCTTCAAAATTATGGGAACAGCACGCAATACACTAATTCTGAAGCTGGTTAATA
>JANTCA010009913.1:0-27775 GCA_024741275.1 Chironex yamaguchii | reverse complement strand
TTACTTTTTGCTATACTGATCCCCATCCCGTAACTGTTTGCTGTGTTTTGCAACCTGGTAATTAACTCTTGGAGGTCGGTAACACGTAATCCAAGTAAGTCAATATCGCCAGTAAACCTCACATTGGAAATCAATCTGCCACCAATATTTGATACCACCATCAAACGCGTCTAGGGCTTCAGTCACAATTCCGAGATTAAAAAGGATTCATTAAAGTACACATTCTTGCCTGACTCCCACTGTTGACTTGAACCAGTCACTGAAGTTATGATCTGTCATTAACTTGGTCTTAGCATTCTCATAAAGATGTTGTATAAGTTCTGTAATATCTACCTATGTTGCATTGGAATGATTTTTTTGTGGTACAAAACTTGAAAAGCGCCTTGAAAATTTGCAACATTGAGCTAAAAACATACTTAAAAGCTTTTTTCGTCTGACACTCTAAGAGTATGAAACGTCAGAAAGGAAAGTATATGTATATGACAACCTATTCATTGTAACATGTAGCAAAATTAGCCAATCCTAAACAAGAAAGGAAACAAAGAAAGAGAAAATATAGAAACAAAACATAATTGGAAGAGTCCAAGTGAAAAAGCATACTCTTTCTGCCTACAGAGTACTGGTTTTGTTGTTTTAATGTAGACAAACTCCAATGCACTTAGATGAAAGGACCATCTATCTGTGCCAATTATCCGAAAATTCTCGTCCTTATACATTTTGGCGCATTCTGAATTTTCTAGTAAATGTTGGCCTATGGTAGAATCACATGCTTTGGTAGTCATTTTCGCTTTGCAAGCGCGAGATGGCTGTTCTCTAGGAGGAATTGATACTTCGCGTACAGTGGCTGGAACATGTTGTTTGATCCTGTCACCCAATGTTTGAGAAAAGCGACCTACATACCGAGCTTCACATCGGGACAAAAAATCATATACCACTAAGCTTTTTTGTGTGGTAGGTACACAATCCTTGTGAATGGATGTCAAGATCTTCCTAGTCGTGAAAACAGTTCTTGGATTAACAGCAAAGAAACACCTAACTACTGCTTTTTTAATCTGTGTTTCTATGCAGATAGAAACATTGCCTAGCCACGTATGCATGACATTTTCGTGGACCAAAAGAATTTTGGTTGCAAAATCAGTGATCTTTTCTCAATTAGTTCTAGAAACAACATCCTCTGCATACCCGTTTTCAAGGAGAATAGATTTTATTTTCCCTAGTTCCGAATTTAATTTAGATTTTGAACAGATACAAAGTGCTCCATGGCCAAGTGTTCTGATGAGGTTGATTTTCCTCTCTTTTGGACAAAAAGAATCCCAACGAATGTACTGACTAGTAAAAGTAGGTTTTCGGTAACCTGTTGTTAGCAAATTAGTGTCAGTTTTTCCACCAAAACATCAAGAAAGGTTAATAAACAGTCTTGTTCTTTTTCAACAGTAAATTTGAGAGCTGGATGTAACTGGTTAAGTTTTTAGAAAAACCTGTCGCATTCCAGCTCTGTTTTAAAGATGGCAAAGGTGTCATCATCATAGCGAACATAAACAGACAACTTTTGATTGTTTTTTTTAGAATACGCTTCTTGTGAACGCCGACAAAAATATTTGACAATGCTGGGTCCAAGGGGCTACCCATTGCCACCCCGTCCTTTTGTCGATACATTGCATTGTTAAAACTCAATTCAACACCTCTAGTGGCATATTCCATTAACTCAACTCCATTAAAGATCTCTAAAGATCTCTTCTGGGACGGCGGACTGTTCGACCTTTCCCCTGTACAAAGCATTGGCACATATTTTGATCGTCTCATTAAGGGGGACATTAGTACAAAGGCTGGTTATGTCAAAAGAACACATAACCGCCTCACGAAAATCGATTTTGAGATTTTGAACAAATTTTGCAAAGGTTGGGGAATCTTTGATACAGGTTTTGGTGTCGATTTTCAACACTGGTTCTAAAGGGTTAGAAAGCCATTTAGCCAATTTATGATAACCAGAACCAAGCATGGATAAACCAGAGCGAAGTGGAGTATTGTTCTGATGCGTTTTAGGTAAACAATACATAGGTGGACGTTGAGAGCCTGTAGGACGAATCTGATTATAAACTTCGCGAATTAACCCATTTTTGTTAAAAATCTCTCTTAATCTACATTGTAATTTAGCTTCAATTTTTGCGTTATTGTCATGGTTTTCAACAATGCCTAAATTCTCAAATTTTTCTTGGTCATTTAATATATCAAACATCTTATTAATAAAGTCATTTTAATTAAGAATTAGGACCCCGGATCCTTTATCAGGTGTTGTAATAAGAATGTCTTTATTACATCTTAAAGATTTTGTTCCCTAGAAATGTTCTCTGTGCATGTAAAAGTCCGAAAAGTCCATTGAAGTAGGGCAACAAGCATGTGCCAAGTCACTTGATCGTACCTTTAATGAACTGAGATCCTCTTCAGATGACGCTTTGTGTCTAGTTAGTTAGGCAGACAAAGTTTCAAATTCAGCAAAACTCTAGGCCACGGCCTAAAACAAATTCTTCTGCCTCAGACAAAGTGTAATTGAACAAATTTAAGATTTTTTTTTTTGGAATTATTTAATGTATTGCCCTAACGTTTTTTAATTATCAAGCAAATGTTTAAAGATGTCTGTTTTTAGTTAATTTTTCTGTCCGCTGATCAATTTCGGAAATGTAGCGGCACAAACGAAACATGTCAAAAAGCGAAACAAATTGTCTCATTTTAGTCCATTTTGACCTATATCTATGTAGTAAATCCTGATAAAACAACTTAGTTTTGTCAATTTCATCCCCTCAGAAATGCCTCTTCAATAGCAGGACTGTGCCTGGCTTTAGAGTTTGTGGTTTTAGAGTTACGCTTTGGTGGAAATAACTGACACTAATTTGCTAATAACAGTTTACCGAAAACCTACTTTTACTAGTCAGTACATTCGTTGGGATTCTTTTTGTCCAAAAAAGAGGAAAATCAACCTCATCAGAACACTTGCCCATTAAGCACTTTGTATCTGTTCAAAATCTAAATTAAATTCGGAACTCGGGGAAATAAAATCAATTCTCCTTGAAAACGGGTATCCAGAAGATGTTGTTTCTAGAATTCGTCGAGAAACGATCACTAATTTTGAAACCGAAAAGTCTTTTGGGCCTCAAAAATGTCCCCTAAAACTTCCTTGGCTAGGCAATGTTTCTATCCGCATAGAAACACAAATTTAAAAAAGTGTAGTTAAGTGCTTCTTTGCTGTTAATCCGTGAATTGTTTTCACGACTAGGAAGATTTTTCCATCCATTCACAAGGACTGTGTACCTACCACACAAAAAGCTTAGTAGTATATGAATTTTGTGCCGATATGAAACTCGTTATTTAGGTAGCACTTCTCAAAAATTGGGTGACAGGATCAAACAACATGGAACAGCCATCTCGCCCTTTCAAAGCGAAAATGACTGTCAAAACATGCGATTTTACTATAGACCAATAGTTACTAGAAAATTCAGAATGCACCAAAATGTATAAGGTTAAGAATTTTCGGATAATTGGCACAGCTAGATCGTCCTTTCATCTAAGAGTTTTGGAGTCTATCTACATTAAAACAACAAAACCAGTACTCTGTAGGCAGAAAGAGTTCGTTTTTTTTACTTGGACTCTTTCAATTATGTTTTGTTTCTTCATTTTCTCTTTCTTTGTTTCCTTTCTTGTTTAGGATTCGCTAATTTTGCTACATGTTTCGTACAAATAGGTTGTCATATACATATACTTTGCTTTCTGACGTTTCATACTCTGAAGAGTGTCAGACGAAAAAAGCTTTTAATTATGTTTTTAGCTCAATGTCGCAAATTTTCAAGGCGATTTTCAAGTTTTGTACCACAAAAAGATTGTTCATGGTAGATTTTCTTCGCAGTTCTTGGCCTGAGTACATATGGGATTTAGAGAGTTTATTTCGAAAGTAAGATCAAGTAGAACATTTAATGCTGTATTAGAAAGCTAAGTAGTCAGCCCGTGTCTCGATTCCTTTTCTATAGTTAATTCATTATCATTAGAAAAGGTAAAAATCTAAGAGAAGTATAGTAACTAGAAAATAGTTTTCCTTGCAATTTAAACTCCATAACCAAAATCTTTTAAGTCTCAATAAATCAGCAAATATTATACTTACCATTGGATGGTTAGTGGCTATACTCTGCTTACAGAACGCTTCAAGCTTCTTTTTCACAAATGCAATTTGAAACTTGTTCGTGGGTATCATGAAGTTGGGATCCATTTTCACGAACACCACAAAACGCTGGCATATTCTCCTGCACATTTTAAGTTCAAACTTCCCAGCACTAAATGCGAGAAAGGAAGCATATATACAAAACTGGTCGAAGATTTTGTAAGATGTAAGTTAAATGCTTGCTACCAAACTGTAGCAACATTGAAGCACTGAAATTATCGAACATTTGTTTTGGTTATACACCTAGGCTTGTAAGTCATTTACTAATAAGTAAAGAGTAAAATTTTCAATCTCACGTTCTCTGAGGATTCTTCTGAAATCGAAAATTTACGATGAAGTTATATGTTTATCATTGTAATTAAAGACATTGAAAGAGAAAGTTAAGACTGAGCGACAAATTATCGAATTCAATTGCAAAACGCTCACCTGGCAAAATCTGATTGCATCTGTAAAAGTGCTAATATCCAAATGCAAGACAGCAGACGAAACATGACTGAGTACTTTTGGAACACTTTCTTTAAAGACTTACTTTGAAATACTGCAAATGGCTGCTGGACAAAAACCTTATGACCTTAAGATGGCTCCAAACATTCTTTTAAATGTAATGCTATTTTTGTAATACGATATCCAATACCAGTCATTTTTGACAAAATAATTCTTTTAGGGAAAAATTGACATGAGGATAACGAAAGACGTGGAACGGAACTTCTTTGATGTATGAGAACATTACACTCCAAAGCATGATTAGGTAAATGAAACAATGCTCCCATTTGGTACCTAAGCTGTGATTGGTATTTCACTTAGGCTGTCTGATGATCTGTCAAAATAGATACACAAACACCATTGTTACCCCACGCAATTTGCTGAGTCACACAAAACCAGCCCACAATCACACAAAGCCAGCCCACAACAACCCACAACCAACTCACAAAAACCAACAACCAGCCCACAATAGACTATACTCTGACTATGAAGACCTTATTGAATTTCAGAAAGGATATAGCATCAATCTTGGCTGTATTCTACATGATAGAACAACCTGCACCGATACAGAGCAAGAATTTGTAAAGGATACTTTCAACGTAGATGAATTTACATCTTTAACGGAAAATATGTTTAATTACGTTTCGTTATACTTGTGAAGAATTATACACCGTTTATCTATCTTTACCTAACACATGTATTGAAGTCCATTTCAAGAGACGATAATGTTACAGGAAGTTTGCAAAATATTCATTATCGACTGGATTGCCTCCTTTTCCCATGCAGCAAAGGCCTTATAGAATGATAATCGTGAAGTATATTCACATTTGACAACCCTGAAAGTTAAAGTTAAGTTAAAAGGCATCTATTTATCAAAACTGGGCTTAAACTTGGAAATATTACAACTTTTATTCTAGAAAACGGCTACGTTAAAAATTCAATTTCTCGGTTGATAGAACTTAGACCATACTTTTATCCAAAGAAAAGACATTTGCATCTTAAACTTCCTTGCATCGGCAAAGTTTCCTTACGATTCGAAAATCAAATTGGGAAGCCCATGACGGGAAGTGTTTTACAACCCCTCACTAACATGTCGTTAATGATACATTCATTGGTTCAACTCTGGAGGACGTGCTACCTATCACACGCAAAAGTTATTTACAAATTTTCTTGACCATGAGACGCAAAGTGGTTAGACTGCCCGTCCCAAAAGTTGATGGATAGAGTAAAGCCACTTGTACCAAAGAATACGTGCTGCCATCATGCACCGCTGTCGTTATGAGGTCGTGTAATTCTTGGCATTTACCAAAGCAATGTCGTTCTGCTATAAGACGACGTATGGTAAATAGCTCCTTCTGTGCCGCGGGACACTATGATGAAACCCTTTCCCGATGTTGCAAAAGCTAGGTGTTTTGAAAGCACTTTATATCAGGGAGCTTAAACCAAGCCTGTAGATAGAACAAATTTGCGGTTCAGCTACGACTTTTTAACTAGTCGTTGGCCCTACATTATTCGCTCTACACTTTTCTTCTGCCTTTTTTAATTTTCAGAATATTGCTCTCTGTGTTTCCTTGCCCAAACGTAGATTCGTTTCTTTCTACCTGGCTAATTTTCCGATCTTAACTTACACTTTCAAACTCAACATCCTCCTCCGTTACCGTATTTTGAAAAATCTTTTTGTGATAGACAAAAGCTTTATAGATGAGTTTATCACTAAAACAATTTTAAAGAAAAAGAAAAAGAAATAAAGAAATAAATGCTTTTTAGCATGATATAATGAAAAGTTTCAAGACAAGCAAATATGTGCTAAAACCTGTCATGAATGGCCTAGAGAACCTTGGACACAGTTGGGAGAGGCCATTTACTTTTATTTTAGTGATCATGTCTTTTCAATACCCTTGCTATGGGTGATTTTAAACAACGTTATTGAATGTGCTTAAGTTGCTCTTTTAAGTGCTAATGATTCAATGTTTTCCAACGGCTTATAAGCACAAAGAAAACTAGGGTCTATGGTAAGAATGCTTCTCTTATTATTGCTATGTTGAAATGTTACTTTATCATATCAAGTTTTTTTCTGTGAATGATCAGGAATTTAGCATACCAGCAAACTTCAGGATCAAATAATACTCATATCCTCCTTCAATGAACAGTTTGAACGAGCCATCATGGAATTTGACCTTGTTTCAAATTATTTGTAACTGCCTAAAAGTGTTAGCAAACATCCAAATAGCAAACAAGATCTACTTCATTAGTTCCCATTGTACTTGCTATCCTTTAAAGAAAGTCCCTCATTTATGCGATTGCATTTTTGATTAGCTCCACTTATAACAATCAAATTCATTGAAAATTCTTGAATTTATGGACTCAGAGAAAGCCACACATATAGGAGCTTTACCATGTCAGAAATCGTAAGGTTTTCTGAGCTACGTTTCAAGAGATACTTCTCCCATCGTTAGGCTTGATAATTAACCTTTTCAACGTTTAAAAACTTGTTATCTGGTTAGATCAACAATAACACGAGGGTCATAAGAAACAGCTAGTGATATCCACCACTAAGGTAGTCCAAAACTGTTTACAATTTTGCACTGTCCAATACAATAGAGAAAGTAAGCGATTAGGCAAAAAAATTTAGTGTTAGAATTCTTTAATTTAAACCAAATATTTAGGATTATGGAAAGTGCATTATGGAATAAACCCTAGATGTAAATCTAACTCAAATTCTAATCTATTTGTTTGAGCTTTCGGGAATCCATGGTCCAATTTATAAATTCTATAAATACATGTTTCACTGTAACTCTATTCGAGAAATATTTATCAGCACTTTACTGCAGATAATTCCTAAAGTTGATTACTTGATCTGAAAAATAATCCTTTAACAAGTCGCGTGTAGCTATGTGAGGAGGGTAACAATCTAGCTAAAAGTATAATCACACTAATGCAACTACAAAACTTTTAAAATCTTTTTGTGGTACAAAACTTGAAAATGGGCTTAAAAATTTACGACATTGCGCTAGAAACATAATTAAAAGCTTTTTTAGTCCGACGATCCTCAGAGTATAAATCGTCAGAAAGAACTTTTTTTATAAGAAACAGGTATAGGAACCAGTCAATCATAAATATGAAAGCCAAAAACAAAGATAACATGAAGAAGCAAGGCATTCTTTGAAGAATCCAAGTAAAAAATCAATCACTTTCTTCCTACATAGTACTGGTTTTCTTGTTTTAATGAAAACAGACTCTAATAAGCTTAGATGAAAGGACAATCTAGCTGTGCCAATTATCTGAAAATTCTTGTCCTTATACATTTTGGCGCATTCTAAATTTTCTAGTAAATGTTGGCCTATGGCAGAATCGCATGCTTTGGTAGTCATTTTCGCTTTGCAAGCGCGAGATGGCTGTTCTCTAGAAGGAATTGATGCTTGGCGTAAAGTGGCTGGAACATGTTGTTTGATCCTGTCGCCCAATTTTTGAGACGTGCTACCTACATACCGAGCTTCACATCGGCACAAAAATTCATATACTACTAAGCACATCCTTGTGAATGGATGTCAAGATCTTCCTAGTCGTGAAAACAATTCTTTGACAGCAGAGAAACTCTTCATTACAGCTTTTTAAATCTACGCGGATAGAAACATTGCCTAGCCAAGGAAGTTTCAAGTATAATGGACATTTTTCAGAGCCAAAAGATTTTTCTGTAGCAAAATAAGTGACCTTCTCTCGACGAATTCTAGAAACGACATCCTCTGGATACCCGTTTTCAAGTAGAGTAGATTTTATATTCCCCAGTTCCAGTTCCAAATTTAGATTTTGAACAGATACAAAGTGCTGTATGGGCAAGTGTTGTAATGAGGTTGATTTTCCTCTTTTTTGGACAAAAAGAATGACAGCGAATGTACTGACCAGTAAATGTAACTTTTTGGTAAAATGTACGAAAAAAGCTTTCAAGTATGTTATAGCGCAATGTCGCTAATTTTCAAGCCGAAAAACGATTATATTAATAAGATGTTTGATATGTTAAATGACCAAGAAATATTTTAAAATTTAGGCAGTGTTGAAAACTATGACAATAACGCAAAAATTGATGCTAAATTACGTCAAAGGCTATTGGAGATTTTAGACAAAAATTGAGGTAAGTCGTGAAATTTATGATCAGATTCGTCCTACACGTTCTCAACTTGTGTACGGTTTACCAAAAACACATAAGAACAACATTTTACTTCGACCTATTTTATCGTTTATTGGATCTGCTCATCATAAATTGGATAAGTGGATTTCTAACCTTTTCGAACAAGTTTTGGAAATCTATAGTAAAATCTTTATCAACGACTCTTTTACCTTTGCTGAATTTGTTCAAAATTTCAAAATTGGTTCTACTGAAATGTTTATGTGTTCTTTTCACTAATGCCAAATCACTAAATCGGGCTTTTAGGAAACTAATTTCTTGTTCACAAGATGCTTTATGTTTAGTCAGTTGGGCCTGCAAAATTTCAAATTCAGCGAAATGATCATTCCCTCTTAACATTTTGGGAAGTTATGCAAAGCTATTGGCCATGGCTTAAAACGAATTCTTCTGCCTCGGACAGGAATTAATAAGAGAAGTTTACGACATTTTTTAGCTCAAGTAACGGTTACTCAGAGAAAAAAGACTGACATTTATCAAAATATTAGAAAAGGGATGTCAAAATGCTCTGACTTTAAGTCATTTATAGTAAATGAAATTCTCTTAAAGTCTACTTTGAAATAAAATTTGTTGATATCAACGAATGTCAAGGCGTAAACAAATGTTCACATGGTTGTGTGAACAATATTGGAAGCTACACATGCACATGTCCAAGTGGTTATCGTCTCAAGAAGCAGTTTACATGTGCTGACGTAGACGAATGTTCTGACAGCACAAGCAACTGCCATCAACATGCCAGTTGTACAAATGAAATTGGTACCTTTTCTTGCTCATGTAAAGGTGGGTATCTTGGAAACGGTACCTATTGCCAAGGTAGGACAGAAACGAGTGAAAAGGTGTAAACAAAGTTAACTTGTAGTTAAAAAGGCGGTAAATGTTGAATATCCCAAATGGGACTTAGCGATAACAAAGGAAACCATCTTTTAATGATATATTGTATTAAAATACTACATATATTTCTGTAATGATATCTTGTCTAATAATTTCTCTGAAGGTGTCAATTGTTTTTTTGCCGAAACGTCAGTATTTTAATGGTTAAAGTCATGCCTCCTTCTTTGAAGATAATCAGCTTGATTCTAATATTTATTAGTAGTGTATGTTGTCCACTTGACTTATCAATTGCTACTGTATTAAATAATCATGCTTGATGATTTGCTTTTAATAGCAGTGATGATTACAGCAGTGATATCCTTTTTGCCTCTCTTAATTGACAGAGGATCCTTTTGTTCCATACCCAAAGAATTCTTTCCTACTCTACAGTGATCGAGTTTACCATGGAGCTAGACGGTCAGGTTATTCAGCATTACTTCATCCTTGAAAATGGTTTGGACGTTCATCAAGCCGCTGTTTAAAGTAGTATTTGAGGGCTACCGTGTGGAATATGAGCCTTGTCTGGGATTTTTTAAGCTGACAGACAATTTTATAGAAATAATTTATCTACATTTTTATTCGATGCCATGTTCTGTTCCACAATGTTGCAAAATTTTTGCCTTTTCTTTTAGTCATACCGACAGGGTCTGCTTAGGAATATTGTAGTTTAGAGAAACTGTATCATAACTGCCACCTTTCTCGATCTCTTTCAAAATTTGGTACTTCCCAACAATTGTGTAGCTACACTTCAACTTACTTTTTTTTTCGTTTTGCAAAGCCATGTTGAAGAGGTAACAAGTACAACAGGGACGATTAGGAACATCAAGATCAATGTAAATCATGATTGAATAAGTTATTTGAAACTGGGTAATAAAGGAACAAATCGCTTCTGGCAAACAGTACGATTTGCGAAATACCATTAGGACCTGCAATGCTTGCATGCTTGCATCAAATCTCGTTTATCCTACGCTGTTTTGCGGAACAATTGCTAGATACACCGGTATATTTAGAAAGCAAAATATATAAATCAAGTGTATAAGTGTAAAGGTATTTGTGCCAACCTGGCTGCAATCCGACCAGTTGCAAAATCTAATTATAGAACCAGTAAGGACACACAGTTTCACTGGGATACATTTGATTCCTTTTACGTTGCCCCATTCTCTCGTCTGGGTGCTGTCACACCATATATCTTTGTACTAGCAGTCAACCACAAATTACGCAAGAGAAAACAATTAAATGAAATATTAGAGCCTGGGAAATTTGTCAGTGGTTTTGAGTAGTTAAGTTCATGTGATTTTAAAGTAACTAAATATGTTTTCTGGTATCAACACTGCTATTCTGCTAGCACAGCACTACTGTCAGCAAATGTTTTGATATAAGCACTGCAATGCTTCTTCATCTCCATGAGCTTACCGCTGAAAAATGGACATGTGGTCCAAACAGACTGCCCTTCACAGAAATTGTTTGGTTGCGTTAGAAACTTTCAGAATTTCAGCCTAATACTACTTACAGCGCTGGTGCTTCTAAAAATGAAAGTACATGAGATACCCATTCGTTTTAATTTCCAGCCAAATCAAACTTGTGTTTCTTGTTGAAATAGATTTAGGCAATTATTTAGGCAAGTTTAGGAAAGTAAGTTTATGACTACTTTTCCTTACTGCGTTTCTGAAACTTTCAAGATTTCTCTTACTGTTGTTTGGAGTTAGTAACCCATGCATTTTGTGGTTATTTGTACCTTAATGATAGTTTGTACATTACGAATGATGGCGACGAAATGACTAAATGTTGACAATAAGATGAAGTGCTTTATCCTTGATCGTTTCCTTTCATTTTCGAGCTCTAAAAAGCTTTTTTAATTGGCTTTACCTACGTGCTACGGGAAAGAAACATTTACCAAAAGCTTCTTTGCTACCATATTTCGGTAAAGATAACAGTTACATTTCGGTGAAAACCATAAAATCAATTCAGAGTAAATATTGTGGACCTTGTGTTTCCAGCCATTCACGCTTTCCCGACATTATGCAAATTATTATACACTTTATGGAAGTTTGAATAGAAATCACAACAGGGCTGAAACTGCGTCAAGAACTATATGGGCACTGAAAAAATGTGTACAATTGACAGGGTCATATTTCATGTACAAATCCAGGACCTAGAACACTGGTCATGTCTATTAAGATATAAGTCTGAAATATTTAAGTAACTGAGTGACATGATAACATATAAGTTACCTAACACAGAAAAATCATCGAAACGATTTGCTGGGAAGAGCCCTACTGCTTCTATTACATAAATTAGTATGAATAAAGGTGAAAAGGATGTAAACTGAAAATGAAAAGGCTTAAGTTGCACAAAACATTATGTCAAACCTCGGAGTCAAATTTACGTGCAAATCGAAGATTGTCATCCACCTTAATGTATTTATGAATTTCCGAGTACAATGTCTACTAATGCTGAGATATTTACCAATTTATACTATTGTTTATATAATACACCGAGGACTTTGTAGAGTTCTATGGATATAACCCTTGAACTTCGTTTACAGAAGTGTGAATGTTATATTTCGAGCCAAACTTGAGATGTTTACTTTTACATTTCGTTGTTGTAGGCACTCGGTTAAATTGTTGAGCTTTCTCACTAGTTGGAAGAGTTTTCTGTTTGCATTGGGACATTTCATACGGGCAAATCTTTCAAATGACGTCGAAATACAATATCACTTGACTGGCGCTCCTCGTGGTTCCTTTATGTTGACTCACCAATATTTACTCTCCTCATGCAACTGATATAAAGATAAAGATGATTACTCCGAAGTTCACGACGTCTTGCTGAATAAACAGTTTGAATAAATATGATCTAATCAGCCGGCAAGTACAAATCACAGCTTGAATTACAGGCTCAAATAACTTCAGGCTTCCTTTTTGATATCTTCTCCAGCTTTTAATGTTAGACGGCGTTTTACGTTAAACACTTCTTGCCAATGCTTACCTTCTAGTACTTAAACCGTCAGTCGAGAATTCTCACGATAGGCCAACAGTGATACACTCGAGAATGTTCAAAACAATATTTTTGTTCTTGGCTTCTTCAGTCAGCATACAGTAAGCTTACATAATGCATACAAGAAGCTTCACTGTTACCAAAAATCGTTTACTTGTATTCCTCTCATTCTCCCTGATTGGATTTTTTCTTCCAATCAAGATAATGAGGTGTGCATGACTGGGAGGTGCACAGGACTCGGCACAGCTAGTAAGTGTCATTGCTAAAACTCAGAGAGAGAAGGGGAGGACAATACATCATATTCTATAGTCAATGAGGTTTTTTTTTCTTAAATCAATGGGTAATTTATGATACGTGGTCAGATACGGAAAAAAATGATGTTCTCGCGAATTCCTGGGGCAGACGTCACGGAGAATATTTTTACAACACCTTTATACAGGTGTGGGGAACGACCTCTTCAAATGCTAGTTTCACAAGATATTCATAAATACAGAGCGAAACTACAACTCGGCTGGAACGTTTACAGATATAAACATAGTTACAGTTATGAATACAGATCCAGTTGTAAATACTACTAAATGGGTGAAGTTTATAAATATGTGTAGTTGTCAGCTTAATGTCATCCAATATCATTCTAATGAGATTAATGTCGTCAAATATCTATTCTTGTGGGATAAATCTAATACATCAGGATATATGAGCTTTGAGAAGCACAACTATGGTAGACAACTGTAAAGAATCTCCATGAATAATTCCCCCAAATAAATTTAACTTATGAAAAAAATCAAAACTGATTTATGGAATGATTGGAACTCTTTCATTGCAATACAGGTTTCAGCAGAGAACCTTTTTGACGTTTCTTGTCGCAAATAATCAAGAGAAACCATAGAAAGACTTAATTTTGCAGGTTTCTTGATACAATACTTTGCTTTACTCAGCAGAATGATTATAGATTGTGAGATATGGTAGAGTTTCTCACTAAAATTTTACCCTGTTTCTTTACTGTTTGTGATGTCATCTGGTCCCACCAGATTTTAAGGCTTATTTCAATATGAGGCATCTTCAAAGGGCCCTGCAAACATATTGCCAATAGCCCTTTTTTCTTGAGGCAAAACTAAACGTTCTCGGAATATTCAGTAATAAGTGAGTCGAGAACTGTGCTCATCTCCTTTTCATAGGAACAGTGGAATGAAAATACGGCTGTGGTTTCATACGTTTTGTCGATCCTTATAGATGTTTATCTTCTGCTGTGGTGGCTTTGAAACTCGAAAAATGGGTCAATGAATTGGCTTCTTGCAAAAGGCATTATTGCTTCTATTTATGCAGTTAATGCACTCTCGTCAGTTTGAATAATTTCTGAAGATTGAAACCGTTGCATTGACTGAGATCATAAAAGATACTAAATCCTTCTTTTTGAAGCTGTTTTGTTAAGATCTTCGTCTTCATCATTATAATGCTCATAAACACTCAATCAAAAAGGCAATCAAACCAACAAATTTCTCTTTAAGCCTCTTTCATTTTTCTTTACCATTCAAGTCATTACATTTGGCATTTACGATTTTATCAGTGGCTTTACGTCTGCATTCAATGATTTGCCATACAAAGTCAACTGATTCAGCGCAATCAACTCATTGTGTTTATACCACAAGAAATTCCTTATCTTGAATTTTTTGTGAGGACCTGACTTTAGTTCTGACAAAAGCGAAATTATCCTTGTCATTTGCCTCACACATCTATTCGGCTACTACTGCTCTTCGCTGCCTGACATGCCATAGTTACAAATATCTTGCAATAGTTTTGAAAGTTGATAACTCATTTCCATGAATGTAATTCTTGTTAGCACAAGATGCCAGCATTTGCTATTTGACATATTTTCATTAGGTTTCTTCTTGCTCAATTAGCTTGATGCAACCTCAAAAAATGTCTGCAGGACAGAGACAGCAAAAGAAGCCCTTCTTACCGAAGCTAAATTTTCGCCCTGTTTCCTGGTGCTTCACTTTTTCCTTGCCAACATTATCAAGTACAATTGGCTGTGCAAATTTTGTGTTGGGGGATGTCAGACCCCACCACACACACCAATCTCCGGTATTTTAGCCCTTGTCTGTAACACTTGATCACCTTACATCCGTTGTTCTATAAAAGCCCTGCTTCAGTGCAGGGCAAAAATGTCTAAACACAACTCAGGAAATACTGAGAGATGGATCCAATTTGTGCCTCAGGGTGGATAAATTAACATCTTTGTTTGTATTTTACTGTGTACGTTCTTCATTGAGGTGAGTACGAACCAGGGTTTATTTTAGATTGCAGTGATAATCAATTTGTGCAGTGATAAATCAAAATTGTGCAGTGATAAAATCAAATTTGTGCAGTGATAACTTTTTAACAGAGCCATTTTAGAAAAATTTCAAGAAAATATTCTGATAGTAAATGCCGTCCTGATGATCATCATTACAAGTAACAAGCTAATTATAAACAGTAAATAGTGAACGGTTTAAAAACTTCGCTGGATCAGCTTATTTTCATTTTCTTCTTGTTCAATATCTTGGCTTTCGAAAACTTTCCAGAACCAAGATTGCTTGTCAGCTTGTGGGGTATCTCAGTTTCGGCGTTTTCTATCTGTCAGGAAGTAGTGAACAGCGGGTCGTGGATCGTATTGCGCCAGTACAGGCATATTCAAATTTATGTACAAATTGTTACTGATCGTTTGGCATTGAAGTCGGTTTCTTGAACTTGTTTTCATGAGACTGTATGCAGAAACTAGCCTCTCGCAATCTGCAGAATGGCGCTTGCAAACAAGAATCCTGGCCAAAACCTTTTCAGGGCATCATAATCGTGCATTGAGGGGCAAAAAGCTTGCCAGACTGCTTTTGGATTTCTTTTATCCACTTGCTCTGTTTTACATCTTCGTATTGGTCAGCTAAGACACATAAGTCAATATTGGGTGCAACTGCATCATGGACATCACAAATGCCATTTTTATCTAAAATGAATTTCACGAAGTTGGAAAAACTGGCCTTGGCGTTATCATCCAGTGCCAATGTGTTCCTGATAAAATTTTCCAATGCAAGCAAATTTCCGACCTTATTGCATTGAAATTTCTTATTTCAGAAACAAACTGATTCATCCTTCTTGGTTGGCTACGTTTTTCTTGCCAGAGCACTTTCTCAAAGAATGTACCCTTCCCTTTGTCAAAAGCTTTCCTGAACGTTTCTTCTCAACCGCCCAAAATTGGGCCTTCATGTAGCTTTCCAAGCTTTTTTATGAACTTTGTAGTTTCTGGAACTACATCTACTATAATGATATCGTCAGCTTGTAGCTGTAGCAGAAACAGCACATCACCAAGAAATAACATGAGGGTCAAGTTATCTTTGTTTGATAGGAGTTTTCCAAATCCTTTTGCTTGTTCCTCTTTGGATCCTCCATGATGAAAGGATGGCATCAATTAAGGAAGCTGCAAACTCTGACCATCTTATTTTGAAATATTTGGGTAACCGACAAACACATAAACTTAGCTCTTTTGCAGCTTTTTGCAATTGATGCATGAAAATATATTGATATGCCAGAAAACAATACATCAACCTCACCTACAACGTTACAGACACCTTTGAAGGCAAGTGTAGAAGAATGCACAGCACAGACTGACTTTAGCATTGGAAATTGCACTCCCTCATCTTCATTGTCTATGAGCTTCCACAAGCCTTTATGCTTTCCAACGTTCTTATTTTCTCCATCTGTTGACAAGTGGCTTGCAACTTTCAGCAATTTATCAAAACCGATCACGTCTGTCAATTCTTCTTTCAGGGCTTCCAAATGACCCTCAGCACCATGTTCTTTACAAAGCCAAGACCAACATATTGCAAGGATTCTTTGCCTTCTTTATGAATTGTTTTGATGAGCATGGATTCGTTGTCTTTCTGTGTTCTGTCCATGGAAGCATGGCAACGAAAGGAAACAGCAAGGCAATTGCCAGTATCTTTCTGAAATTTTGGGATATCAGCTGACTATGGCGTCAATAAGCTCCTGGTGACCTGCTGGAGTGACATATTGTAGATCGAAGGTTGATGCAACATAGGGTTGAAATTGTGCATTGATGTCAAATTGCTGGGCAATCTCAGATGTCACGACCCTTGATGGCCAGGAAAATGCAAAGGCAGTTAACAATTAAGCATCATTATATACATGTGTTATCAACTTTCCAACTTTATCAGCAAATTCCTTATTTTGGGCCTTAGAGATCTTAAACAATGGCACTGTTTCCACTTTCTCTTTATCTGAAAGTCCTTTGATTCTCTACACCTTGATCGCGTCTTTATGAGCATCACTCTCAACATGAGAAATTTCTGTTTCGGATCGTGCTTCTGTGCAAATTGGTGGAATCCATCCTCTGTAACAGAATTTTTTAATTACGTCTGGGGACTTAACACAAACTTCACATCTGATTCTCTTACGCTCGCCTTTCTTTCCTGCACAGCCACAATGGTAGTGCATCTACTAGACATCATTTCTATACTTTTGCTACATGAGGATTCTTTGGTTTCAGTAACTACTTGAGGATCTTCTGATTCCACTGTTTGGTCTGGATTGCTTGCCATATTCTCCTACTGACTCGACTGATTACTTCCTTTGCTATTCTCTCCTTCTTGTGTCACGATATCTGTACTACTTCCAATGGGAACGGTGATGAACTTGATCTGTGTTTGTTTTTTCGACATTTTAAAAAGTAGGCTACAACCAAATATCAAACAGTTACCAAGACGAGATCTGAACAAAGGATATGAAACTCAACTATCTTAACCTATTATTAAAGCAATTTTACAATGACAGGAAAATGACACCTGGTCAGTTGAATAAACGCAATTCCGACAGGAAAGAAACGACACCTCCTCCTCTAATGTTGAGTTTACATCACAAAGCACTAAAACCAAGTAATTTAGTGCTTTGTAACCCTATGATTCACTGTGTGTGAGTTCCTATTCGTTATAAGTGAATCATAATATTCTGGTAGTAGAAGGGGTGTGGTCATGAAAAATTTAGAAAGACACTGCCCTTTTTATTAAAATTTGTTTAAATATGTGCAGTGATAAAAATCCTTAAAATAAACCCTGGTACGAACTACCAAAAAAGGTTTTCGTAAGCGTATATGAACTGGACTGTCAAAATCTCCAGAATGTTTGCACCAATATAATTTTTCACCTTTCAAATTATTCGTTGCAATTATCACTATACACCTAAGCAGTACCTTTGCTTTCTCTTCAGGTGGTGCTTGCATAATACAGGACAGGATCAGCGGGGTTAGAAACCATCTGTGTCGTAGCGTATCAACAGGTAAATGAAGCGATATCCCATTAGACCGGTGAAAAACCCCACAGAAGTGTTAAAGACAATTTAACGGTCTCAGTCACAAGTGTTTTAAACCTAACCCATCAGATTTTTCTTGTGCTGCGTACGCTGCTGCAGTTCAAGATAGTTTGCACTATACGTTATTCAGACAGGCAAAAGAAAAAGCAGAAAAAAAACAGAGAGAAAACTGGGCGAAAAGAAACTTTGATGGTCTGTCAGTTTGACCGGGAAAAGAATGTTCATCAGAGATTCTTTAAGTGTTTCAGAACAGAAAAGAGTGTCGTGCTGCGGTCGTCACTTCTCATCACTTCCATAAGGCTAAAAGAATCTGTATTTAGTGTGGATTGTATCTTCATATCAATTAACGATAGGCTTATGCGGTTCTCAGCATGTGTTGATGCATATGGGGTTCCACTTTCTCTGTTGTCTCGGATGAAAGAAATGAATATAGCATAAAAATCAGTACATTGCTGTAGATTATTGTTTGAAATATACATTCTTGCATGTACTCTTCGGATTAAAAGTAAAATTGATCTTGACTAATTGCAGAGTTCTGACGTGACTAGGTAAATGTGGTTTTGTATGTATCCTTCGTGGGTTTCATATTAAAATACTTGTTCTTCGTCACTTAATTGTAACTGCGTCCATTCATTTTATTGTGTAATTGGAAATGTCTATAAAACCGAAGGGTACCCGGGGTTTCGAACAGAGGGTACACTAGGGTGTACTAGAGTGTAATAAATTGTTTTAATGCTGAGATGCGCATAGATTGTAGTCGTATATAGTCAATTAGATTATACAGTCCTCTTGAAACGAGTGGAATTGATCTTTGTAACTCTATCCGTTCGGACAAGCGTGAATTTTGGATGCTTTGCAACAATGAATATCGTAACGGAAAATTGTCATGAAAAATCGGTACTTGAATGCTTTTTTGTTGAATTAACACTGTAGTTGAAAATATGGAACAACTTACTGGGATGGTCAATTAAAGTAAGTCTGCTGGTGGAGTTATTGAGTTTAGAGGACTTTGTCGCAGTTTTATGACCCATGAATGGGCACATAGGACAAAAGTTCTCTCCAATAAAGGAAGTCAACACAGAAGACAAGAGCAACACGTTCAAGAAGGGAACCGAAATGAGCCAAACGATGTCCTCTCTTCTTAGTACGTTACTTTATTTTGCATATCCAGCCAACTCTAAGTTTTGGTTTCCAACGAAAGCAACATCAGTTTGGGAAGCCTGTCGTAAACAAAATACTTTACCTATTACATATAGCCTTAATTAGACTGAGGATTTGGTACCCAATGTTTTGCATATGACAACGAAAGAGACTTAAAACTGTACCACCATTAGGTTAAGAACATTGCAAATTTGTGGATCACCATGGAATAGAGCAGTGATTCATTTCTGCAGTCGTTAACACCAGTCGTGAATAACTAAGAGAAAGGATGCTTTGAATAATATTTGTCGTACGCTAGAATGTACAAGGTGCTCGAAAATGATTTTTTTCTTTGCCAGAGTTTTCATTCAAGACCTTTAAGATACATCGCAATCGTTTTAGTTGGGTGTGTTCAACAAAATTTGTGTCCGTTTAGAAGGTCACCAGTTTTCTGCAGGACCTGATGAGTCATTCTCTTGTAAGAAGATCGTCATCATAGACACAGTCCTACAGCACAATCAATTGTTTTAATCATCTGCGTTCAAAATGTAAATAAATTGCTGTTAAATTAATTTAATGCATGTGTTTTATTCAAGACATCTCGTTGTTCCAGGTATCATGGATGTCACACTTACATGTTTATGATGTGTTCCATGTGACAATGGTCTTAAAGTTTAGAAAACATGTCAAGCTGATGTAAATTTTACAGGCTATTTTGCTAGAGATATACTGAAATTAACTTGGCATAATAAGTTTTTAACGAACAGTATTATAAAGGTACAAATTCGCGATTCTAAAGAATCTTTTTTGTGTTTCAAAATAAAAAACTGTGTTACCTTTTGAGTGAGAATAATGTTATATGAAAATTACAATTGTGCACTAAAAAACTAACATTGTTCAATTTGATGACAAGTGGGAAATATTGAAACCGAAACTGGGATTCGCACTTTAAAGCTTTTTTGGAACTCAATCAAATCAGCTATTTCGGGTCAGCAGTCATTCACGAGTTCTGAAACAAAAGATAAATTAACACAAAATATGCTCATTGGGACCCCTGATGGCCAACCTTTAGATTCGTGTACAAGCAGCTTACAAAACAATTCGGCCCGTACAAATAATTTCCAAAAGAAACAGCTTAATGTTAGCATCCAAAATTTCTTGTAGGTTCTGTAGGATTAAAATTATTATAACTTCAACCGAAAAGCCAGAAAGCCGATTTGTTTTAAAGTGTTTCTCTGACTGGTTGAGAAAGAATGTTTTGCTGCCTGAGAGCTGGTCATTTGATCTATCATGTGACAAAAAAGGATCTCTCTGCTGTGCAAAAAAGGCTTAATTTAATGGCTAGAAATCAATTCAAATCGATTTCAAAAACGTTGGTTAAAAATATGCTCTATTAAACTTGTTTTATTAATTTTCTTGTCTTTGAATGGCTTTTAAAACTCCAGTAAACATTTCATCGTTCTGTTGGGATAAAGTAACTTGATCTTTCAAAGTTCATTATGTCATGAGTTGTAAGACTTTTCAAAATTGTTTGATGAACGCCGTTTTAAAGAACAGACCAAGAATAGTTTCCTACGATACTACCGAAGTGGACGATAGCAAAAAGCAGTATTGGCGACATTCTCTTGGTAGGACAACTCTATCTTGTTCTATTTATTTGGATATAAATGAATTTCCAGTGCCTGCGTCTCTTGCTCAAAGGGTCAATTTAAATCTAAGCTAGAGATTTTGGGTAACAAATTTTCACACTGATTACTATATCTAGTTCAATCCGACGTCATTATAATGCAACTGTTATTGTAATTAAAATCCGAAAGAAATTTTGATACGAGATGTGTCTTTGGTGCTCGAAAGAAACGTAGAGCTTTTACATAAAAATACAGCCTATCATCTTCCTATCATGCACATTTACAACTATACAAATTAGTCAAACAGCATCACAACACTCTTGAATTTTTGGTCTTCATGACATTGTCATTTCTTTCAACTTGTATACTCTGCAGTTTTGCTATAATCTATTTCAAGAATTTTTAGTGCATGAAAACGGGCATTTTGATCCACATCTAATGTTTGACTAAGAGCCTACACAACGCTTCACAAATGTACTCTAAGTGTAACGAAAAACAATTGAAGGAAAAATTTCGTGTACAAAAAGTCTTTGGAGTCTATGTGAGTAGAGAAACGAGTTTGTAGACTTTTTGTACAAAATTCGGCAAATCATTCGACCAAACGACAGCAAAAGAAATGAAACTTAAGTTTCTTATATGCGTCTTCTAAAAAATATACAGCATTCAAGCACAAAAATATGTAGCATTCAAGCACAAAAGTATGTAGCATTCAAGCACAAAAATTATTATTTCAAAAAAACGAGCTATTTCAAATGCTAAATTACATGGCTTTTCAGACGTCCTTAAGAAAGCATAAGGTTGATTTGTTGCCGATAGGCAAATAAGCCAAGCTTGTATACTACAATTAGAGGCCGCATTTCTTTCCTGTAACTTTCCATGTCTTTTTTAGAAAACGTACGTTTTTGAAGTTTGTGGTTTAGTTAGATTGCTGAAGTTGGCTCGAAGACAAGTTAAAACAGTATTTTTTATATAAATGCAGCGGAATGAATAATCAATTTAGCATAATTATGTGTATTTTTTTTAGTTATTAATCAATACATAAGACCAACAAAAGCTCTGTTGTTGTCAAACCTTGACTTTGAATCTGTTCCTAGCTAAGCAGTGGATCATCATTTCTTTGATATGAGTGATGTAAATTAAATGTGACTCTCCAATACTTTTTTCCTGTATTACTCTGTAATTAACACGAAGTGCTTTACTCTTCCATCATTTACAACTCACATCCGACTTGCTCTCAGCCGTGAATTTACAAACGTCCAAGGAAAATCTGAGCCCTCTTCAGGCATAACAGGATCACGACGTTCTATTCGGATAATTCTAAATAGTGAAAAACAGAAGTGAAAATTTTAAATAGTTTTTATCAAAATACTTTAAAAAACGTAGACGTCACGGATGTCTATATGATATCGAGTATAAATCATTTGGCTTTTACATTTTGTTAATCCTGAATATAGGTTACTTGCATAGTGTAATTTCACTCTTTGTGGCCGCAACGTTAAAATGGTTTACTGGGATTTCCATTTTGACATTTTACGTCAGTGACAGTATAAAACATTGCCTTCCATGTAATATTCACCAAACATGCTTCCACTCCGCAGACAGTCACCTCGCACTTGCAAAACTAAAACGTAATAAAACTTGTGACTCTCTTAGAGTAGAACGCCACCAACTTTACAGGGAACTGGCAGCGCAGGGTCATCTTCCCAACAATATGTTTGTTGATCTATCTACATTAAACGACAGAAACGTAACAGGGAAGAATGGAGGAAGATTGCAAGGTTGGCCAAAGTAAGTAAGCTAGCGTTCTTAAAATATCAGAGTTCATCTTTGTAGTGTCATGGTGGATTAGTTATTGACCAGCTTTAATACATATTCTGATCATCAAGTTTGGCTAACCAACAGCGTAACAACTGCCACTTAATTTCTACCATAAAAAGAAGTTATAAATCTACTTACCTCTTCTTTTTCATCCCGTAAATTACAGCCAGAAATATGATCAAAAGCAGAAGTGCTCCCGCAACCACGCTTACTGTAATCGTGACCGTCAACGAGTCTAGAAGTTAATCACGGAAAAAATATTTATGTCATACAAATACAAACAGGTATCAACAAAACTGAAAATTGAGTTTTAAAGGCTATTTACAGACAGGTATGTACAACAGCCTAATGCTACTTCAGTTTCAGTGTCTTTGGTACTTTTTTTCGTTAGCTAATTAGATTTATCTTTGCCAACTCGCCCTCTACAAACCTGACTTATAAGTTACAGACCTAAGTTGTCATAACATGTAAATTTCCAAAATGTGATTTCGGGGTTATTGTGTTGTGCTGATTAAATTATTGAGGTCTGGAAATAGTATTTTATAACTATGTAGCACGTGCATGAAATAGTCCTTAGTAAAACCTAAAATTTCCCTGTAAATTTGTCTCTTTACTTTGCAATTGTGAATATACATCTATTAGAAATAAACTTTTCGTTTTCTTCTGTTCAGTACTATAAATTGGCGATGAGGATTACTACTTCCGCTACTAGTCATTTGATGATTCCTAAAAGTACCACTGTAAACAAGCCAAGTCCATTTGATGCTCTCATGGACTTTCAGGTATGGCTAAAGAACTTTGGAATACTTTTACGTCTGACAAATTGCCTGGAGGTCAAGAAGGCAGATAGTCCATTGTCGTTTTTATCCATGGACCTTTTTTATGCTGCTACTCACAACCTGTTGGAAACTGGCTAGTTTTGATGCCCTTCAAGCCTTTCTTCATCAAACGTATGGGCAAATAGCCCAACATTCCCTTGATCGTGAGTTTTTGGATGGTTAGCAAGACAGTACCTGTTACGAGGATTTTACTCGACACTTCCGTTCCCTCCTACCAAGTGCAAATTCCATAAGTAGGTTTTACTGGTTGTATTGAAGAACTTTTAGTTGCCAAGTTTGTTCAAGGTGTGGCATTAGATCGTGTCGTTAAAGAGTTGGCCATACATAAACCAACTTCTCTAACACATGCTGTTGCTATGGCCAATACCTAAGCTTTGTCTACGAGTTCTACTTCACGTACACTGGCTATTGGTTTGTCTGCACTGCCCTCGACTCCTTATTATATATACTTTGTGGTTCGTCATTTATCAGTGTTTGTGATCAGCTAAGTCTGATGATTTTTAACAAAAACATCCTAAGCGGGTTACGAAATTGGAAAGCTGCGCTTAGGTTAGGTCAGCAGCTCATTCGGTAGAACATCTAACATATGCAGAGTGAGCAAAACAGTCACGTTCCACTCCTCGGTCGGCTACTAGATCGAGTTCTCAATTGGAGCCATTGGTTAAGTCCTCGTATGACTTCTCGGTGGAGTCCGCTGTTGACTCTTCGTTCAAGTCCACGGTTAAGTCTTCGCTCGAGTCCACTGTCGAGTCCTCAGTTAAGTCCTCAGCAAACTTTGTTACCCTTATGGCTCAAAAGAGCACCTTGGTAATGACCCAGTGTGTAAGGCGGTCAATATAGTATGTCATTACTGCAACATAAAAGGACACCTAGCTAAAGTGTGTGAGAACAAGTCTGGTGGTGTCACTCCTTTTACTACTTACCGTCCTCCACTAGTGCAAATTCGTACCGTTTTGTTTTAATTCTGACCAGTGAGGTCAATTTTTATGTTCCCTTGTCTGTAGTCGATCAGTCCGTAAATTTTTTTCTTGACACTGGTGCATACATCTCATTAATGGATAAATCGTTGTACGGGACTAACTTTACACGATTCCCATTAGCCCCATGTGATGTGCTCCTCATCAGCTACACCAGTACCAAGATTCTCGTTTTTGGTAAAAGTATCTTACCTGTTGTTTATGAAGGTGTCAGCACAAACTGTGCTTTTTATGTCACCACTGGGCAATCCTTGACTTTATTAAACAATTAAATATCCATCTGATACTTGTTAACACTACCCATCGTACTTCTTCAAGCCCACATGCCAGTTTTTCGTCCTTAACTGGGAATATCAAGACCCTCACTGGTTTTGTTCATAGCCCGTTGCTTAAAAATGCTGCAAAGCCCATATCCAACAACTTTGTTTTCTTTCATTGAGTGTTCAAGATGAGGTTGCCACATTCAAAGGATGCTTGATGATGATATTATTGAGCCCATCGATGCTTCACGATTGGTGTCACTTATAGTTGCTGCTCAACAAAAAGTGAAACATTCGTGTTGATCTCCGAGAGGTCAACAAAGCTATTTTTGTTGACCCACAGCCTTACCAGGAGGAATTATTCGCTAAATTACATTCTGCTAAAGTATTTTCCACTTTACATCTTAAATAGGGTCGTGAATTGACGACCTTCATCACGAATGTGGGTTTGTTTCAGTACAAGCCCCTCCCGCATGGTTTAGCCTCAGGTCCTTTGGGAAAGTAATGGGTCATAGTCTCAAGGGTTTATCAAGTGTAATTTATCATTTAGATTTGTTCATTTTTTGTAATTATCAGCGTCATCATGATAAAAATCTTAGAGCTGTGCTGAACAGTTTAGTTAATAATAACGTCACAAATAACGAAGTTAAGTGTTTGTTTTAGCAATCTGGATTAGACTTTCTTGATAGGTTTGTCTCTTCATCAGCTATCAGTCCTATCTCCACCTTTCTTACTGCTAACAAGGAGGTCTATCCCTTATCCCACGTTATTCAGTTACATCATAAGTCCAGGTCAGGGGCTAAACCCGCGACTTTCTGCTTTCTGGGCAAATGCTCTGACAACTAAGGTACCGGGACGTTGTTCTCAGAGGTAAATTTAAGATGGTCATTATTTGATGATTGTGTCACTACATAGCTTTCCCCCTAGAGATAAAGTAAAAAGATAATCACTGTCTGATGACCAACGTGTAAGTTGCTTGTCTCAGGTCCAGACAGTGATGCTTGGTGAGTCGTGGCCAAACGTGATGAGTTGCTACCTGGAGGCCAACTGTGTCGAGTATGTGTCGTGGCTGACATGTTGACTTCTATGTCGGGTCGTGCTTGACTCAGTAGAATTCCCTTTTCTATTTCTTGCAGGGGAAAGTATGGAGATGTTGAATTTTGATTGCTGCGTGTCCTTTACTGGGGTCACCAATGTGATTGTTTTGTAACCCTGCAGTTAAGACTGTTAAATTGTGTTGTTTTGCTGAGAAACAAGTTGCACGTCCAGGGCGGGAGCTGAACCGGCGACCTTTTACTTTCTAGGCAGATCATCTGATAACTGAACTACCGGGAGGTTGTTTCCCAGAGGTGAATTTATGATGGTCATGATCTGCTGATGCCTCATTACACTAGTATTTTGTGATTATGCGACACGTGTATTATTGTGAAGCAAGCATTAATAAAAACTTAAAATTCTCATGTAAATTTGTCTTTTTACTTTGTAATTGTTAATGAACCTCCGTTAGCAATAAACTGTTTTCTTCTCGTTTTCTTCTGTTTAATACTACAGGGTTCTTCTGTTCTCTCCTATAGTAGTATTTCAATAAATTTTTATACTAGATAAAATTCACCTAAAATGCACCTGGAAGTATAAAACTGCTGCATGACATTTTAGACAACCCAAATTATCCCAGACTTTACAAAAAAAACAGAGATCTAAACTATGGAAGATCCTACCAGATTTGTTCTTGTTGCAAGAAAATCCATCTCCGCTGTAACCGGTTTTGCATGAACAAGTAAAACTAAGATCCTTGTTCAAGCACACAGCATTGCTCGAGCAAACTTTAACTTGACACTCGTCAAAGTCTAAAGGAAAACAAAGCACAACATTTTAAATGGACAAAAATCCAGAAAACTCAGTGAAAAGTGTACAAATGTCATAAATAAAAAGCAGAACTTAAAGCAAAGTTTACAAAAGCCACAGACACAGATAGTGCGACAGAGGAGGCCCACGTGAGTAGAGTTATTATTAAATACTTTCTTGTCTATACTTTGCATGGTAACTTACTGCGTCGAGAACGGTGAATTTGTGAATTTCATCATCAGTAACTTTCATCAGAGTCCTGACATGTCGGGAGCTCTTTCTTGATCCTATGTATGGCAATACAATACCCTTTCAGTAGGTGTAGTAATTTGACTGGGTGTCCGTGAAGGATAGCGATGTATGTTGTGGCAACGAAGATATCTCGTAAGGCCAAGAAGAGACAGTGTTGCTAACATTTTAATAAATGCATCTCAAGATTACACTTTTTAACAATACCTTTTCCATTAACAGAGCTGGGGACGATAACAGCATTAATCCTACTGCTTGATATAGAATAATTCAAGCCGGATAACGTAGCGTTTACATCAGAAATCACTTTTGCTGTTGTTCCATTGTAATTATTGCTTAGTACTAAGTAGTAGTCTACTATGAGACTACCGAGTCTGTAAGAAGGGAAAAACAAACTTTGTAATCATTTTAATCTTTTTATAGCAATAGATTTGTAAGATTGCTTATGTTAGGGCATATATATAATACACAAAGAAATAGGCGATTCTTATCTCTACTATGACCATGATTATCATTACTACTACTACTACTACTACTATTACCACCACCATTACTACTACTACAACATTGCAATAAGAGCTACTTGTTACGTCTTTTGCTTAAGAAATAAATAATGGATACACCCAGAACTTATGAAATTTTAGGAAATGTAATTGTAATTCTTAGAAATCTTGCGTTGCTTAAGTATTTTTTCCCATTTGAAAGATTCAACTAGTCAATTCCAAGCTACCTGTAAAATAAGTCAATGTGGAATTGTATTTTAACGTCATAGAGAAATAAAGAAATAAATTGAGTTTACACTTATACTACTAAACTACTACTGATAACCTACTTCTACTACTACTACTATTTACTTGGGTCGTCATTTTGACTTTGAAATGTCTAATCAGGTTCACAAGTCGGAACTCACTAACACTGTTAAAGATA
>JANTCA010009902.1:13159-25435 GCA_024741275.1 Chironex yamaguchii | reverse complement strand
AATGTACATTTTTCTTGGCGACTTCTGCAACAGTCCCATGATTTGACTACCACGTGATAACGGGAAAGGAATTAACAACCTCACTTCTACAAGATGACGCCTGATGACGCCTGATGACGCCTGATGACAGTAACCGATGTCATCCAGTAATTAAAATTTGAATATTTAAAGAAGGTATCAATCAAATAGGATCGGAACTGGTGGGCACAGCAAATATTTCGAAAATTTAAAATACCTTTGAATATGGACAGTAAGCTTGGAAACGGATGTTGTAACGAAAGGATGTTGTAACAACTAAAGAAAAGCTTTTGTAAGTTAAAAGCTCGGTTTATAAAGGATGAATAAAAAAGAATGGAAACCCTCTTCACGAAAAATATGAAGAGTGAACAATCTCTTTGAAGGTTTTGTGATATAGGCGTAGATTGTTGATGTGAACACAAAAACTGAAACAAATTTTGAATGGTTAGTACACAGGGATGTTGAAATGGTCCTCAACGTATTTTGGGAAACCCATATCAAAAATATAAACTGATATTATGAATTATCAAAAGTTACAGAGCACAGACGGCATCTGAGGGAGTACTGTAGAAATAACATCTGATTTTGTTCTGTGGCGACGGACACGGGAAGAGAAAACGTTGTCGAAAGGGGAACCACCAGCTTATAGATCTTCTAAATGCTTTACGTTAGCATCAGAGATAAGAAACGCTATCTCGGACAGGAATCTATGTTGATAATATGCATCTTTTGTTCAAGTTGTTTGGCATTGGCATTGGTAAAGGTAAGGTAAGTGAAGACACTGCGAATCCTCCCGGTATTTCGGGAAGCCATCTTATAAGATGCAATTAACATAGGAGTCTTCTTAGTATACTCATATTTGAAAGATTATATAATACCCGTATACTCATTACAGTCAATAGTCTTAATGCTGCTAAGAGCCGAGAAGGAGAATTGGCTTTTATCTGAAACTTGCAAGATGGAGTGAAGGCGTCTCTTCGCAGTCGAAATCATTAGGCAGTCTCATAGGATACCTTCCAATTTCCAGTTGAAACAACGTGTCCTTAAAAGCATAAAAATGAAATCAACAAAACTGTCCCGATTCCCTTAACAAACTGATAAGCCCTTTTAAGCAAAATGAACATAATTAAAATTACTATTTTGAACATTTCAAGTTTTAATCGTTAAAACAAACCTCTCCAAACCATTCGAAGATAAAACCTTTTCATGCCGATATACTGCTCATGGGCGTAAACTGACAGACAAATTTATATTTACATATATATTTACAATATTCCTTTCTTGCTTACGTACTTCCATTTTACGTAATACTGGTTTCCACATCATTTCATACAACTACTCTCCCACTTCAGTCTCTCTGAATCAGACATGTACTTACTACTTCAGTCTGCAATTTTCATCGGCTACTTCGGTTTCTGCAAATGATCAAATAGACATTTTCTGCTTGGGTCTCAGCAATTCATCGAATATACATGTTATGGTTCAGTCCCTCAGACTCTTCAGTTGGGCATTTTGTCCTTAAATCTCTCCAGTTCATCAGATGCGCATATCCTGCTTTATTCTTCAGATTCAGATAAACATATTCTGCTTCAGTCTCTCTTTTTGCTAGTTTGCATATATTTCTTGTTTATCAATTCAATTGTCCATCGGTTCTCATTAATATCACTCACAAAAGATTTCTGCTTTTAAGGTAAAAGACTTAGCCTATAGCAGTGACAGAATTTAACGTATGGAAAAATGTAATATAGGTGTTAGAATTGGAGAATTATTAGGATTGAAAAGTATCTCTTCTTTATTATCAGGGTGGGGGAGTGTAACACCATTAAAAACTACGGAAGAATATCATAAAAAGCTCTACAAAGTGTCCAAGAAACTAATGGAGATTAATGTCAAGCTAAATACCAAATCGAAATGCATTCGAGATAATGAAATACAACCAAACAAATTTTTTGGAAAAGTACCACTTGCTCATATTATTTGTGGCAACGAAAAGAAAGCTGGAGCTAAAGCATTACCTTGTGTTGGAGATTCGGGTTCACCTATGACCTGCCCTGATAGTAATCGTAAAAACATACTCCAGGGGCTTGTTGTAGCAGGAAATGCACTCTGCAGAGCTGACCTGGGATTTGTATTCTTTAGCGAGGTGGCACAGTACAGAACGTGGATTGACAGTAAAATTGGACAATAAGTATTCTCTGACAAAACGCAAATGCTTCATTCTCATTTGTTTTCTATCACGAAAGAAAACTTTAGAAGTTTGATTTAGGACACAGTAAGAGACAAGTAACGTGGGACACTTTTTACTCAATTGTCATATTCGTGAAAGCTTAAGAAAGCTACACCTAATGTTTTACAACAAGTTGTAGCTAATTATGTTCGAGTTAATGTTATTTCATGGTCTGTAGTTTGCTGTACAAGAAGCTTCCATTTGTTTGTATAAAATATTGTAAGTTCTTTGCTACAAGCAGCCAGTAGTCGGTTGCGTATGACCTACTCAATATTGTTTCTTACTGAGACAAAAACAACTAGACCCTTCATATAGCCTCCGTTGGAAAAGTGTACAATTTTTCTTACACCACGCAGTCATGTTTAATGTTAAAATAACTATTATTTAACACTTCGATTTGTGTTATTAATGAAAATTATTTTCAAATATATGTTAACATGAAAAATATGATTAAAATGTTGAAGACTGTTGTTTTGCTATGTCAATTATTTATTTTATTTCGCTTTTCCAATACTTTTGCATCTCTTCCGCATTTCCTGATTAGTTGGATGGGTTTTAGATTACCACTGGGCATGTCTCAATGTTAAAGATACTAACAAACTCTCTATGATTCGAGCAAGTCTTATTCCTCTAACTTAATTTTTATAAAATGCCTTGACCCATCTAGTAAGGGATCCTACAACCAGACGTCTCGAGTTCAAATCCTGATCACAAGAAAAAAAATGTCATTGGTTACAGAAGGCATCGAAAGCCTACTGACAACAAGATCCTAAATTCAAGTACGTTCCCTGGCCTGACAAATGATGTGTTTTGATGACGATTTACGACTCTCCTAACTAGTGGTCAAGTCCTAACTGTGTTCGGCATCTACTCAGAAAGACGTGTAAAATTGTGGACTAGAATCTTACCCATATGACACAAGGCCTCCTGACTGTGGGACTGCAAACAGTAGCTGTTTTATAGCAACCACAACATGTGTCTTTGCTGGGAACCAAAATGCCTCATCGTCTTAAAAGTGTCTTTTCTTTGTCATTAGGGTGGGGCAGTGTTTCACAGTTAAAAAATGTAGAGGAGTACACCAAAAAGTTATATACAATTTCCAAAAAACTAATGGAGATCAATGTCAAGCTGAACACCAAAGCAAAATGCATTCGAGATACTGGAATACGTTCTGGGGGACATTTTGGCCAAGTTGCACTCGCTCATATTTTGTGTGGTAATGAACGAAAAAGGGGTGCCAAAGCACTACCTTGTGTTGGTGACTCGGGATCGCCGATGACTTGTCCTGATAGTCGTGGCAATCAAATTTTGCATGGGATGGTAATAGGAGGACAGAAACTATGCAAAGCTGATAAAGGATTCGTCTTTTTTAGTGAAGTGGCACAGTATAGAAGATGGATTGATGGTAAAATTGGTCAATAAATATGAATAATCAAGAAAACAAATATTATATCCAAGCAGACGTAAGGAATTTTAGGTGACCTTTGATTCACTTCATGAACTACATCGGACACTTTTGAAATAAATATCATTGGCTGTCATATTAGAAGGCTTATCAAAATGGCCGTGCCGTGGTAATTATTTGTAGCAATAGAGTCTCATATTACTAGTGTAAACGCAATAACTGTATGATTTAGATGTAAAACTTTTTGTCGTGTGCTTTGTAACTGTTCTTACATGAGCCATTCAGATTTCAGAAATAATTCAAAGACACAGCTTCAAAATTATCCTGATTGATATCATTACGAAGTTTTATGGTGATCGTGACAAACATCATCTATTAAACATGTGCCTGTAATCAGCATTTTGCGAGATTACACTAAAACCACACTTATAAGCTTTTTTCTTTTGACACTCTTCAGAGTATGGATCGTAAGAAAGAAAGGTATAGATATATAACAACCTTTATTATAAAGGACATGGATCGAAATTAGCCAATCATAATTTATAGCAAGAAATGCCAAAATCAAAATGGAGAAACAAGGTATTATTGGAAGAGTCCGAGTGAAAAAACAAACCCTTTCTGCCTAAAGAGTCCTAGGTTTCTTGCCTTAATGTAGACAGATTCCAATACACTTACGTGGAAGGACTATCTAGCTATGCCAACTATCCGGAAACTATCCTCCTTAAACTTTGGTGCATTCTGAATTCTCTGTTAAATGTTGGCTTAAGACGGACTGTTTTTGCTGTCATTTTAGCTTTGCAAGCGCGTTGTGGCTTTTTTCTAAGAGGATTTAATGCTTGACGTACGCTGGTAGGAACATATTATCTAGTTTCAATCAAATGGTGAGGTAGACTTTCTTCCATGACTAACTCATCATAGCTTACTTTTCATGCACTGTTGTACTAGGAAGTGAGCGCTTCTTCTGGGCAAGTCTATTTAATTTCTTCTTACCGATCCTGTTGCTGGTCAAGTGGTTTTAGGCTGAGAAGGGGATGATCACAATAACTGCATATCAAGTGGTAGACGACCGGGCTGTTTGTCAAGAGGAGAGAATTTCCACAATAGCTGTACCTGGTGAGACCTGACGAGAGTTGAACTTGCTAGATTTTGTGAATTTGTATCAACTGCAAACATGGTAAGCGTAAGGTGAAGTACGGAAATCAAGTTCTGTTTGTCATTACTGGAGTATCGAACCCAGGTCTCACTTAAATCTCACGCTTTTTCTGCTGAGTGAAACAATTGAAACCCTACAGTAGGTCTCTATAGGATCCAATGTTGTTGAATTTTTTATAATCTTTATACAACTGGACTTCTTGATTTTCAAGCAATCGCAATGGTAGTTGTAGTTTCCGTTTTTGTTTCATATTCACTATTTGCTTTCTCTGGTGATCTTGAAGAATTTGCACAGGTTCGAGAGTACATTTTCAGCGTAGTCAATATAGTCCTTTCTGTCGATAATGACAATCCCGTTTGCTATAGAAAATCCCAACTCCATTGTGCGTATGTATATAAGTAGAAATAAGTGATTCAAAGATAAACCATACTTCGACGTACCTTCTTATCTAAAAAGTCTTTTTCGCTCCTACTACATGTAAGCAATACTCATAGGAAAAACAACCATGTAATAAAGAAAAGAAGAATAAAATGCAATTTGACATGAAAACAAAAGACAGATACAGTGCTAAAGATCGTATGCAGCGGAAGACGTCTATTAGAATCACTAAGTAAAATGAAATTAAAAAAACAATATAGGAAACGAAATCAAGAAAAAGAATACTTAGATAAACTATCGTTTTGTTCTGAAGGTCTAAAGGCTGAAACTGTCAAATAATTCGCTAAAAAGTAGGACAAATTTGTAACTGTACCACCCTTTTGAAGATAACGATCCATCTCCGAATGTTTGACCTACAAAGCCTTACTCATGCGACAAAATAATTCTGCAAGCCTTTTATGCGTGTCTGTTGGCGAGAAAGATTAATTTGGCCCCAGTACTCAAACTTTCGTCGCAATTTACCTAATTCGCTGCTCAATTTTCTTAGCTAATTATCAAATTTATTTTTATAGAAATTTTGTACCTTGGGGTCAGTTTATAACAACTAAAACATAATGTTTTCATTTTACCTCCCTTTTGGATATGAAAACAATGCATGCACAAGCTTTTTACCTACAAGACCTCAAATGATGGGTCATTTTCTTCCTTTTGCGTTTAGTAAAGTTACAAAATTTCGCATTTTGTGATTTACGTTTTCTACACAAAAGACAAGTAAATTTCATACAATTTGTTAGTGTGGGTAATCCAACCAAGTCGATCCCAGACAAAACAAAAAATTATCTCATAGCCAAAGAACAGAAACTGAAAAAGTCTTATACATGAGGAAATGTAGATAACATCTAATCTAAATGCAATAAAATTTCTTCACGCGCAGTAGTTTAGCGAGGAATCTCTTCTGGGCAGCCACGAGTAAAACGTCTGCAACCGATTTTACAAACCTTCAAAACAGTCTATCGATTATGCCAATAATCGGAAAGCTTATTACCTTTATTTTATATCAGAAAGATATAACAATCACGCTTTTGTTGAGTGTCAATTAACTAGTTGCAAGAAAATGATAGAGTGATACCTAACGCATTCTGCACGTGCCATGCGTTCGTTCTTCTCAAGAAGTAATGTAATTTCGACCAATGAACACTCTCGATTATTTTTACCGCATTTTACAATTATGACAGGGAAGTAAAGAAATTTGCTACACTAAAATTAGTCCGAGGTTACCTTATATTCAGCTAAGCCTAATTAGAGGAACATAATGCTGGATTCCTCTATATCTGAGGTAAGTTACAAAATACAGAGAATTTGTTATTACTTGCTCTCTGCAGAATCGTTTACTGGAGCATTGACTGCGAGAGATAAGCTTCGTTTTATGAAGGAAAATAATGAAGGAAGTGGCAAACAGAAATCAGTATACTATGAGTGAAAAGAATTACATCGTTTGAGATTAACTCGCGTCCTTAGACTGATTGAATGACGAGATGTAGTAGATTAGTTTGAAAACCAACCAATATTGTAGCTTATTTTATTAGATTCAAAGTAATATTTCTCGTCTATCATCTTATCAGTAGGAACTCAAGCATCAGGAATCGTCAGTTTAGAAATTCTGGCAACTGAAGTGAAATTGCATTTATATTTGACTAAGTTAAATGTTTAGTTCTTTGGCTGGGGATTCAAAGCATAGCCGACAAAACCTTCATTAATAGCCAATGAGTTAAAGCAATTTATTTCGAGTAATACCTCGTGCTAGAATTTAAATGGCGTCAATTATCTGGCGGTTATTTTAGCCATATGACGAGGCACGATTGTATACAGAGAGAGGTACTGTTGGGAAAAGTGCAAGGAAGAACGATTAGAAGCAGACATAGAAAAGTTTGGTTGGACGAAATCAAGGAATGGAATGGCCTTTCCTTGTCTAATTTAGGCGAGAAGACCAGGGACAGGCATGCTTGTCTGTGCACGAGGAAGGTGGTTCATGACCTCTGTGCAAACAGAGATATGACTTGAAAAAGAAGAGATGCAGAAAATTAGATTTATCATAAGCGTATACTCTTTGCTGATGAATCCATATCTGCCACGTCTGAAGGTCATTTGTGACGTGTGCTCACAAAGGCAACCATTTCGGAAAATAGTATGACTAGTGTACGAATGTTTTGCAGCCAAGCTCTTGGATAGCAAACCCAGTTTTATTCTACTAAAACGTTACTTGGTGCAATTATGAGGAAGATTACTAGACAAAAGAATATAGTTTAAGAGCTAAGCTACATTATTTAACTGCAATATCATGTGACTTTTACAATAATCCTGATCATATGCAGCACTCATGAAAGAATTGAAGTCTGTAATTTCTAACCCCTGATAACTTTGAACTCTGACTGACTAATTTATTGTAATCACATACTAGGAAATGATAAACATATATGAACATTAGGACATTGCAGGTCATGGGTCCTTTTTGCTCAATAAACTAACATTTTAACAAATTTACAAACACATTCCTTTTCGCCATACGGACTTCTGTTGCTTCCTGTTCACGAAAAAGACATTAAAACTGAGACTGGTTGATTCTTGTTGATCAATTCTTAACAATTTTCTTCCGGCCAATCACACCGTCAATCCAAGTTCTGTATTTGGCAATCTCGCCAAAGAACACAAATCCTTTATCACCTTTACACAGCACGTGTCCTGCTGTCACTAACCCGTAAAGTGCTCGATTTCCTTGGCTATCACAGCATATCAAGGGTGATCCAGAATCTCCTACACAAGGTGTGGCTATTCCCCCCTGATTTTTTTCACCTCCGCATAGAATATGTGCAAGTGGCTCTGTTCCGAACTGTCCACCGGGTTCTATTGAAGCGTCCTTTATACACTTTGCCTTTGCATTGAGTCTTATATCTATTTCTATCAGCCTGTCAGATACGGTGTATAACTTCTTCCTGTAATCTTCTATGGTGTTTAATGGCCTCACAGTCCCCCAGCCTATGGTACAAAGAAGTGTCAGGAATGATAACAATAAGCAAGAATTTGGACAGTTCTATCGCATACGTGAAGCCCTCTAGGTCAAAAATTCACGAAAGGGTGTTTTAATGATGATATATTAGCCTCACAACGTTACATTTTTGCGAAAAATATAGAAATCCAATTTTGCCTTTTCTGGTGGAATTGCTAGGGACAGTAAAGCATGGACGTCATGCAGAGAGAGATTCCTCTATCATGTAAGACAACCACCCCGGTAATGACGCTGATAATCATGATGATGACAGTGATGATGATAATAAAGATGGTAGTACGGATGATAATAATATCGCAACCAACTTTTTCACTGACACGTGATCATCATGCCCTGCTAGGGAAAGGTATCTATCGTATACACATGATCGACATTGAGTCATCTTTATCTAGACATATAATTGACACGATGGTACATACCTGCCGTCTTGCATTGCTCCCCATGAATGGAAGATATGTCTTCTGCTGGCTTGGCAAGGGGAATAGTGTTAGCATTAGGTACATTTCGTAAAAGTTTTAAAATTGCAATGTCATAATCAGCAGATGGCTCCTCTGATGCAACTAGATATTCTGGTAGTCGATAGCGTGGATGAACATATATTTTACTTACAGTAAAATTTTCGCTTTTCTTGTAAAAATCTCGTCGTACAATACTATCTAGATCAGGAAAGAAAGATCTTATCAAGAAGAGGAATACGGAACATAGAAGAATAGAAATTTTCAATTCTTTACTAAAGCCAGGGCACATTCTAAATCCTTTTGCTGAGCCATTATCTTTTAATGTGTGTTACTAATTTCCATTTATTTTTACTATTTAAGTGGCCTTAACAGGTTACGGAAGGCTGCAAGACAAATGGAGCATTGCTGTTTCGGAAAGACCATAATTTGACACTCTCAGAATTTACCTGCTTGAAAGGTAAGTGGTTATAAAGAATATTTCAAGAATATTAAAGTGACTTATAAATAGCAATTAATATTCTACTGCATTCAGCATGTCAGCAAATTACATTCGGGGCTGTCTTTTAGGGCCGTCTTCAAGTGTTATCGAAAAGATGAAAATTGTACCTCACAGTAAACTTGATCCATGCTGAAGAGCTCGATGAAATTAAGAAATATTGAACATTCCTTTAAAGCATGCAGCATAAAGTGCATTGAGTTTTGCAAAGTACACTGATAAAGTGGCAAGCACACCATAGCACAACTGGGGTGTATGGGGGCTTGGTTTGTTTAGACCCATTGGTAAGCAACTTTTCCAAATTGCTCTCTCGACTCTTTTGTACCACTCTAACACACTATTTTGTTTCCAAAGTATAGGATCTTAACCCCGCATTTCCCTGCTACAACCTCTCTTTATCCAACACTAACGGCGATGCATTTGTTTGTTTATGTCTACATTGACATATAAAAAATATTCTATCAAAGCGAATAAAAATAAAGCGTACCATACTGAATGAAACACGGATCTTGCAAGCCAGGATCGCAAAATTAAAGCCCGGTAGCCATAAGATAAATACCATTGCTAAGAGAAGATATCACGACTGTTATCTCTAGAATAGGTCACACTTTCAAGTCTTTTTTGTAACCCTGTTATTGAAATCAGCTACGCCTAGTTACAAGTACGCTATAGAAACTATAACAAGGCAGAAAATAAAGCAGCATGCATATGGATTCGCATATACTTGAAATTACAATTAACTTTTAGACTTTAGGTAGAAAAACCTAAGATTTAGAAACCATCTTTACTCACTTATCCCCACTGTCACATATTGCGGTTTTTTGTGAATATCCTTGATGCAGTGTGCAACGGTGAGAACGTACTTTTTAGCTATAAGAGCTCCACCACACGTCTTCCATAATGGATTAGAATGATGAAAATTAAGGTAGACTGCGAATTGCCAATTTCTGCTTTGAACTTCCTTGCCTCCGATCATTCTTTGGTATGCTTGCGACCTAGGATTGATGAATATGAATGTATTTAGCCAATTTTTTTTCGTATATTATTTCTCACGAGGTAAAAGTTAGTGAACAAAGCGAGTTAATTGCAGTTTGTATGGAGATCAAAAATTGTTTCGATTGGCTGTCTGCAACGGCGAGTGGCACAAGAACTACTGGGCCAATTTTAATGTTCTAAGGTGCCTTCAAACTCTTTTGAATCAGTATCGTTTGAAATGATTTTTAGTTGTATGAAGAAGTTTTCAAATTTCAATGTGTTCAAACATTTTCAAATTTTCAATCAAAGGCCATTCTATGTTCTCAGTTTTAGAGCGTAGATTTCGAACATACTTTTTCCAACTGTCTTTTGCTCTAGAGATATTCACGAATTTCTAAGTGATATAGCTTGATTTTCAAAATTGCATGTTCTCACCATTTCTCGTAGCTACGCCATTCATATCATGACTGTTAATGGCATACATAAACATTATTTAAGCAATTGGTTCAGAAAACGCCCTAAAGTGGGAAAATCGTCACTTCCCAAAGAATCCCTTTCGAGCTTCGTGAGATCTGTGGTTTTGCTACACTTTCTAGTTGTACACAATGGATACTCTGAAACGCCACATTATAGTCACCTTGCCAATAAGATCAAATCGTAATATCGACCACTTTTCTTGACAAGGCAAAAGGCAACATATTCATCTCTAAACAAGCTAAAATAATGCTGTCACATGAGCTCAATTTACCAAACCATGGCGTGGGCTCTTTCTCAGTTGTCTTTTTCTAATCAAAAAGTCGTTTTTAACCTACGGTTCTATATCGCAATCATTGCTCGGATCATTACGGAGTTGTACGAGAACGATGACGAGCATTTCTCTTTTATTATATGGCGCCAAATAACATAGTGACGTAGCAGACGCCCCTTCAAGGCTGGCTCTTTACATTCAGATAAAATGTCTGGAACGTTGAAAGCAAAACCAGCCTGTCGAGAGTTCCTTTTGCAATATTCGTGAACATTGTTCGGTAAAGTATAAAGCCTTGGAGCTCAGGACTTCGGTATCTCAGAAAACAAAGGAAAGTAAGCTGAGATTCATTTTGGTTGGTTTGTAGACGGCTAATATGTGTTTTGCTATTTGTTATTTTTGCAAGAAAATCTAATTTGCAAGAAACAAGGAGATGCAATGTGGGAGGTGATGCTAACTATAGTGAAGAGGTAACAGTTTGCTATTTAAATATAGATAAAGTTTGATGTGCTTGTGGTATTCCTCAAGTAGGTTTACTTCTATCCGTTGCCAATGTGAGTAATGTAAGGAAACAGCCAGCTCGGCTTCAAAGGTAACTTTATTTTTACCTGCTTGTTGGCATATTCGTATACAATGTTATCCTAGATAGAACTTATGAGACTTTGTTAGCAACTAAATTATTTCATAGTTCAACTGTTTTGCAAAATTGTCTCTTTCTACAGCTTTCTTGTGATACGTGACTCCTGATTTGAAACTATACGTCCAGCAACTCGTTCCTGACTTATGCAAACTTTTTTCGATCCTGACCTTGAGTAGTTGTTATATTCCACCAAAACTACTTCCTTTTAACATCCATCATTGCAATCCTTCCTTAAGTAATCTTAAGGTTGACTTTTTCATGTATAGCACGATGGATCATTTCAGTCCCTCTTAGGATAAACTTATGCTTGAATTTTGTATGTCTTACATAATGGATCATATCAATCCTTCCTCAGGTAATCTTAAGGTTGACCTTTGTATATCTTACACAATGGGTCATCTCAGTCCTTCTCCAGGTAATCGTAAGTTTGACTTTTGTACATCTTACACAATGGATCATCTCAATCCATTCTCAGGTAATCTTAAGCTTGACTTTTGTATACCTTACACAATAGATCATCTCAATCCTTCCTCGGGTAACCTTAAGATAGACTTTTGCATATCTTATACAATAGATCATCTGAATCCTTCCTCAGGTAATCATAAAGTAAACTTTTGCTTGTCTTACAAAATAGATCATGTCAATCCTTCCTCAGGTAATCTTACGCTTGACTTTTGTATATCTCACACAATGGATCATCTCAATCCTTCCTCAGGT
>JANTCA010009902.1:0-13059 GCA_024741275.1 Chironex yamaguchii | reverse complement strand
AATGGATCATCTCAATCCTTCCTCAGGTAATCACAAGGTTGACTTTTGTATATCTTACACAATGGATCATCTCAGTCCTTCTTCAGGTAATCTTACGCTTGACTTTTCTATATCTTACACAATGGATCATCTGAATCCTTCCTCAGGTAATCTCAAGGTTGACTTTTGTATACCTTACACAATGGATCATCTCAATCCTTTCTCAGGTAATCTCAAGGTTGACTTTTGTATAACTTACACAATGGATCATCTCAATCCTTCCTCAGGTAATCATAAAGTAGACTTTTGCTTGTCTTAAATAATGGATCATCTCAATCCTTCCTCAGGTAATCACAAGGTTGACTTTGTATATCTTACACAATGGATCATCTGAATCCTTCCTCAGGTAATCACAAGGTTGACTTATGTATATCTTACACAATGGATCATCTCAATCCTTCCTCAGGTAATCTTACGCTTGACTTTTGTATATCTCACACAATGGATCATCTCAATCCTTCCTCAGGTAATCTTACGCTTGACTTTTGTATATCTTACACAATGGATCATCTGAATCCTTCCTCAGGTAACCTTAAGGTTGACTTTTGTATGTCTTACACAATGGATCACCTTATAATTTTGGGATATCTTTGTGGTCATTCATAGCATGTGATCCTGCCGTTGAAGTACCCTGACTATTGTTCGCGTGATCTAAATGTTTGTCTTTTATTCTGTAGCTCCGTGTATTTTTTGCCTCCTCCTTGAATATTTTCGATACGTTTATTTGTAATTTACTTTTCTGTACGGACACTCTCGCTAAAACCCGGTTTCGATTCCTCTAGCAGTTTAAGTATACATGTCCCCTTTAAGTCACTCTAAAATGTTTTTTTTAATGCCATGAAACTGATATCTTTAGTTATTTGCAAACAAGAAACAGACAACAAAATATATAGTACTTGCTGATGTGTGCGTAGCTGAGATTCTGAGCTACTTTTCCAGTGCTCGTAAATTATTTAATGTAATATATGTATGAAAACTTCATAAGGGTGTAAAGTCTTTCTATCAGCGTTTGTATATAAAAAATCATCTATGTTAGTGGATATATCTATAAATTATGTATGGAATATTCTAATATAAAGTAGAGAGCAAAGGTTACCTTTTTGTGGAGTTACCATCTTTGCCATACAGTGTAAGAACAATTGATAATATAATGAAGTGTTTCCACATGCCTACAAAGTATTTGTCACCATTACAGATGATAACTGCATTAAAAAAAGACAGTAATACTTGTAGTGTAATTAAACATGGAAAACACATGATCACCAACAAAGTCTGCAATTACTCTTCCTAGTCAGTCTATCAGTTATAATCCTCATCGACGTGTATAGAAGATGCTTTCCATGTTGACTTTTTTTCCGTTTCCCGTTCGTTGGCTACTGACGTTTTACTAAAACGCTGTAGGATGACTAAGGTGCTACAAATTGAGAATTTGGAATACTTACTTTTGTGAATCACTTATTGAAGAAGTAGGTCAGTAAAATGTTCTTCTTATAGTGGTAGCGATGAAATAAATCAGAAATCATGCTTCTAAATTGTTTACATCAAACGGCGAAATGGCTTGTTCTAATTTCCTAATGAAGTAATGCACTCAAAACACATTAAAAACAGTTCTTAGCTATTCTTTTAATATTTTATGTAATGTTCATGAAGTCTCATATCCAGGTTGACTCAACTATGTCCCACTCGATGTGATTTGCTCTGAAACAAACGAGGCAAATGTTGTTTACTGCGGCCATCTTGAATGGTGGCAAAAGGTGAGTGGCATTTGTTAGATGTACAGGAATGTGCAGTCCACATTTGTAAACATGTAAAATGGGTTTTACAACATGGGACGGGAGTTCTACACGCTATGGCTAAAGGACGCGATTAGGGAGTGGATGTGCAATTTGGATCATAGTTGCAATGAGGAATGTTCTTTACATTAGTAAAAACTGATATCCAGGACTATGGAAGGAAGATTAAAATTCACGGTAGCCATAATTAGTGATAGTTTTGATCCCTATTACAAAGCTTGTAAGTATAAGATTTGTTAATCGTAAATCAGTTAATCTCTTCCTTTTACCAGTTCAGCAACAGTAGCTGCTAAGTTACCAAAAATTGACAGCAATATTTATTTATAAATCAACTAACTTGAAACCTTGGAAATTATTTTGATGACGTTACTAACAACACTTAGTTCATGGTTTACTTAAATGAGTGGATCCTAGAATCATCCTTATTGTACTGCCTTCCAAGTGTACTCTCAAAAGATTCATTTCGTAAGTTAAGAGGTGTGTATATCTTCTGTCAATAATTCACTGCCTATGTCATGTTCATCAAGGTTAGGAAATACATTTTTGTAACCTGACCAATGCCTTATGAGTGTTCGGTTTACTAACTGTGTCAAAAAGACGTCTAAGAATGTAAAAGCGGCTGGTGGTACTTTGCTTAAGTGAGGCGATATCTCTGATAGGTTTTCACAACAATACCAAGCTGAACGTGTTGCACACAAGGTTCTCTTTGAGTTCTTGAGCTAACTGGCATATTCAATTTTGCCCTTGAAATGAGGGAAAATCATCTGAAGTCGCCGACTATCAGTATGAACTACGCATGCCCAGATGCCGAAAACTCAGGAGAATCTATCTTGCCCTTGCTGCTCACGGTCAAACACTACAGAAAAAGTAGAATGCAGCCCTGTAGTCTGCTTCAAGCCAACCATTAGATAACTTTGGAAATGCGTTGACTGCAGAGAAAGACAAAGGGAAATCACGGAAATTCGCTCTTGAATATGACTAGAAGTGACAAAATTTGTCAATTCAGAAAATGATTAGATATGGAGACCTTCTCTGCCTTTGAATGGTGGGGCAATGCCCATGGTAACCTCCACCCCCCAGCACCAGCCGCCACTGATTAGTTAGCTGTATGCCAGTCATTAGATCTTCAATAGAATTCTCGTAATGTAATTCATGGCCTTTTGCCACCGTTCAAGATGGCCGCCAAATAACAAATAGCCCACAATTGAAGTGTGAGTTGGACTGCTAGCGCCTTTGGTGCTGTAATATCATTAGGTTGGCTTTGCTGCCGTTCTGTTTTTGATTCTAAGTGAGTATGAGGCACAATTAATATTGTTGCCTCGCCGGAAGTCGATCATATTGAACAAAAGGAGATATGACTTTACCGGAATCACTCATTCTACATTTTATTAGTGTTATGTGACAACACAAACAGTTTTCAGAATCCAAATGCATGATTAGGAAGTCTAAAATTAGCCCATCTCATTACATAAGTAACAATTGATTTAATTGGACAAAAACACCTCTGGTCAAAGAACATCAGTGTGTAGAGCATGGCTACTTTATTGGATTGGTTCGGAATCGGTTGTATTTGAAAATAGACTCGTGTTGTATTTGCACGTGTCTTGAAAGTAAACTTACGATTTGTCAAATCAAAAGTAATTGGTTCCAGCTTTAGACTATATGAATAATGCTTTTCTAAATTTGAAAGCTACAAGTAATTATTTGCAAGAAAACAGAAGCACTCTTCCTTATTTAATCTCCTATGTCGATGATAGATGGATGCTAACGGAATATCGTTTGAAAACGCAATAATACAACGCCGCTTGTTACAACCTGCCAACAAATTTTACTTGAATAATTTAAAGGAGGTAGGACTTACTTTATCGCAAGATTTCTTCATTTCCTGGTTTTTCTCCGGGGAAACAGAAGATTTGACTACATTGAATTACTACATAAATTATCCAATAATCCACCCTCGATTACTTGCTTAGTTTAGGCAACAAATAGATTTCACAAACCACATAAACACACGCGAATCTGATCAACAATTGAAATACTTGCTAAAGGTCAAACACAACGTTTTCAATTATCAATCTTCTTGATCCTTTCACCCTGAGATTATCTCTGATTTTCTACGGACAACATTGACATGAAATACCCTGTATAGAACGCTGCGATGGTCTTACTATCAAGATTACCCTTCCTTTCCATGTCTGCAGGAACTGACTTAAATAATGTTGACAATTTACTAGAAGGTGGAAAAGTTGAGGCAGGAGAAAAGGCAGAAGCAAAGAAAATGGGAAAGAAACAATGCAGATTTGACACTTTAAGAAAGTCAAAGTCTAAGGTTATTCCATGAGCAAAGATGTATATAAAGTAAACATGAGTTGTAATGCAGGGACACAGCAAGGAGTATAAGGCAAAATGGGATGGCGGATAGGGGCAATATTTTGGAAAGGGGCACTTTCTTCGTCATAATAATCTACACCGATTCCTTACTCAAGTCATCGTCATGATAATGATAATATTGGTGGCCTCAGAAAGCGTAGTAATATATCAAAGGGAACGTCCTTCTCTGTCTGAAACAAAACATAAGGAACTAAGAAAATTCTGACTTCTTACCAAGTGCTTCCGTTTTGAAAGTGACAGCGGAAGCAAGGCGTTGTATCATTTTGGCTTGTTTTGTAATTTGAACAAAATATAAGGGTTCAAAATTAATGTTGTCAGGTTGCAACAAAGACTTTTTAAAGCCGGGTCAAAAATGGGTTTAAATTGTTTAAATGGAGCGCTTGCCCCCTCCTGTCCTCCTTTCCGCTGACCCTGTTGCAGTGAAATGTTGTGATTATCTCAGGAGGGCTAGACGTGCTTGTTGCAAGCTTATATACGTCCTGCATTATAAAGATATTCTCTTGTTCTCATTGAAATTTACGGTGTAAATATCAGCCTCCATCTTATATTTCACGAATGGTTGATCCTTCCTGAACACACTTCATTTGTATGAACAAAAGTGATGAACAAAGTTGTAACAATGAATTTCAAAGATGATTCGATAAATAAACTGTTCCATTTATCACATGAAGCCCATATGGAGCACAGTGGCAAGTTGCGTTTGATGGTGGTTAAGCAACCGAAAATATGGGGATACCTACAAGGGAGTGTACAATGATTTCATTTCCTTTTTTTGTTGTAGTCATTCAGCACAGTATAATCAGATATCACCCGGCAACTTTTGCTAAAGGGTTAATATCTTGCATCAATTAAGAGTATTATTGATACTATGAAGGAAGCACGTTTTAGAATAATAAAGGTTATGTAAAAAGTTGTAGCTAAAACATTTGTTCATAAAATGAGATTTGATTCGTTATGACCTTTAGGATCGTAGGCCTTTGAAAGAAAAAGAATGTGAAGTTCGAGCTATATTCATAGAAATTATTGAAGGGTAATTACCCAATTTTGAAGAGAAGATGGTTATCGAGATTATAAAAGGTCAACGCTGTAGAAAATCATACCCTATACGCACTTAAACCAAAAATGATCAAACCCGAGCTCGGCCTTGGTTACCAGGTGTTAGAAATTTTTCGTCAGTAACTAAGGCCACCTTATTTTTAATAGGATATTTTAAGAGGATAGATGATATTGATCAATCTACTTCATTACTGGCGTGGATTCTTCCTTTTTGTTAGTGCATTATAGTCTCAACGATCAAGTGAACTTCTCTTTTCCTTTTGCATATTGGCGCTGACTACATTTTTGAATTAGTTGAAATCAGGAGTTTAAATTTCTTTCTGCATTGACTACGGTCGAATAACATGAATAATATACTATTTCAACAACGATCTCAGTTGTATGCTCAATGTATCTTAAATTTCTATAAAATAGTCGTTAGTAGGATTCTGTTGTTCCAAACAAATATTATCTATTTATCATTAACAACAGCCAAAAGCAGCAAAAGTTTAATCAGTAATAAAGTAAATTGAACTGTAACAAGTTTTAAATAAAAATATTGTAAATAGTTGAATTAAAATTGAGATTAAAATATTTTAAGGCGGTCTTAGCTACCGACGAAAAATTTCGAACACCTGGTAACCAGGGCCGAACTCCCGCTTGGCCATTTCCGGTTTTAGCGCGTATTAACATTGGAGTCCGGACAGCTTTTCTCGTCATGTTGTAGAGAGAAAAACGTCCCTGCTCACCGTAAATCTGCAAATTTGTCCACCTCTTTTATGCATCTTCTTGAAATAACCCGCAAGCTTCGAGTAAATTCTTAATACGCTCTTACTCTTAAAACAGCTCTTATCGTAACATGACACTTTCTGCATTTAAATAATTACGTTTACTCTAGTTATCGAATGATGAAGAAAATTATGAATCCTGTTAAAGCCATGGAAAATAAAATATCAAACGGAAAGTCAAAGTTTCTGTAGACGAGGTGTTTCACAATATTTTTATTGTCACTGTTTTTAGTATTTTTCTTCTCGGACTATTTGGTCACCGATAACTAGACATGTTTTCATTCTCTGTGAAAACAATATACTTTTTAGGACATACGCCAATTCTTCATTTGATCTTACCATAACAAGCACTCACCTTGATTGCATTTACAACTTCGAAAAAACAGTGTGCCTGTTAAAACATTTGAATAAATTACTTGGAATGCTCAAATTGCCGCCGACGTAACGTAGTCAGATTGAATTGCCAGTTTTTCGAATATTCGAATGAGCTGTACTAATGGACATTACGGTATCTGGTTATCCCACGCACTACTTGCAATTATATAAACCTATTATTACCACAAATTTCAAAATGATCAAGAATCTAAGACTTGATCCGAATCACCACGGAAACATTCCCTCTTGATTAGTTGGAATACCAACATTCTATACATATTTCATGTGATATATCAAACCCTTTTTACTTATTTTGCTAATAAACAGACAAACAAAAATCTAATCATACGAGGAGACAGACATCAGCAGAATTATACCCTACTTAGCGGACGTTCCGACTATGGTCAAGTGAAATGAATACTGACGAGGAGGAATCAGCATTGATAGAACGATGATGTAATAAAACATTTTACCTCTTGTGTACAAAAAGGAGCTGTCTACAAATTTGAGACCTACAAGGTCTTAGCACTTTAAAACAACACATGCTGGCAAGTATGTACCTGCGTTCTCCGGTAATTTATTATGCAGAATGTTAAAACGTTAGCATGTATCATTGATTACCTTGCGATATTTTCTTTATGATTTATTAATCAACAGCAGTTATTAATTCACAAGTAGAAAATCAAGCCAATACAAGCTATTTCCAATTTTCCAGTTACCAATACGTATGTCTTTGGGTTCAGCTAATCATCTTTTGAAATCACTTGATCGATCCATGCCCTGTACTTTGCAACCTCACTCATAAACATATATTGCCCCGGTTTACAAAGCCAGGTTCCTGAAATAGCAACACCTTGGATGACATCTTGCCCCTGGGAATTTTTGCACACATACGGGGAACCAGAGTCCCCCGTACATACCATCACCGTCGAATCTTGCGATCTTCGCCCAGCACAGAAGATGTGCTCCATGTTATTCCCAAAGTAGGGATGCCCTTCAATTTTTTCTTCTTTCATGCATTTCTTCTTTGAAACAGGAGGAGCTTTGATCTCCATTAATTCTTTGGCAGCAGTGTAGCGATTTTTCAATTGATCTTCTTTTGTTTTGAACTGAACTGTGCTTCCCCATCCTGCAATAAAAGGCGTAAAGTAAGTAGTTGAGTCAATAATAAATATCGAAAGAGGCAATAGTCTAGTAAGTGAGCATCAAATTTGTGTCTTGACTTGCCCTTAACTGTCTGTCGAGATATCAGTGTATAAAATTATATGAATTGCCAATCTTAAACTTGTTAAAGATATTTCTTAAGTTGTTCTAACTAAAAATGCCCTTTGAACTTTGTCATGGATAAGCCAGCCCAGACGAGGATTCGACACAGCAAGCATTTGCATTGGCGCAGAGAAGGAGCCAATGTAGCAAGCAACGTTTCTGTTCGTAGGAGGAAGAAGCGAGTCGTCAGGTAATTGTTGACATTCAAATGCAAATCATTTGATAAGGTAAGATTAAGAAAGCGTACAGCTGTAAAAGGGACTGGGACAAAAACAGTTAAGGAAAAGGCAACCTGATTTAAATGGTAATCATGGCTTAAATAGACAAACCAAAAATTTGTGTTAAAAAAGACGTTACTAGGCTACTTCACATTATTTTAACAATAATAGCAAAGTCTCGCCATGTTGAACTAAACTTAAGGGAAAGCCGTTTACTGGTTTGGAAGTACAGACAATGTTAGTGATCTATCAATACATTGGAAAATCCTTTACCAGTACTAACCGAAAAAAGTCTATTAGGTAAATATTTATTCAATAACACATTTGTCTCGTTATCCTATTTTTTGTACTCCCTTTGACGAGCAACGGATTAACTTCCGGTTTAGCTAATTATAGGTTTATTTTTGTTACCCTTACCTGCAGCACGACAGTCACTGTTAGGTTTTAATGAAATTTCCTCTTCCTTTGGTGGTAGCATAACAGGAATACCCGGTCCACGCACTGGTTTGGAAAGTTTCAGAATGGCTATATCGTAGTCAAGACTCACAGGATTCTTTGCGTTGCGTTGCTCGGGCATGACAAAGGTTGGAGGAATGTAAATTTTAGAAACAGTGACGTTCTTTTGTTTTAAGAACCTTGTATTTCTTGTCAACGAATCTGCAAAGGTAGAGAAACGTATAATAACGTTACTTAACTACATGATAAAGAATGATTATTGTAGGAAATGAGGACTGGTCATCAAGTTTATGCCTTTCCAGGAGAAAATTTCAGTACCAAATGTCCAATTGTTCATTTTGTATTTTATAAAAAGGTATTTGACGAACGCATTGAGAAGAGGAATATTAAAATGATAATGATAACGAATAAATAGCTACTCTACATTGCATGACATCTTGGGAGCCGACATTTTGAGTTGGCATTTTTATTAGCACATATGGCATATAATGTATTTTAAGCACATAAGCTTGTTAGTTTCAACTTTACCTTAACATTGATATTTGAAATTGATATTTATAGCTAAAAGTTATAGCTAATATTAACAGTTAATGTTTAGTTGACATCTAATTTTTATATCCAGCTTATTGTATTTCTTAGACAGTACCCTTGGACACCACCCTTCCCTGGTGCTTTCCCAATCTTGGATATTTCGACACTGTTTCCTTACTTTCTCTACATTAATCCTCGCTATTTCCTGATGATGCTGGTTGTTGCTCTCATCTCTTAGACCCTTTAACCTCTCAGCTTCTCTGTTATGCTCCTTTCCCGCACTCCAAGTATTACCCGAAAATCTTCCTTCTTTCTTCGGCATCTCGCACATCATTTGAACTACTTTCACTTCCATTCAGCTCTGCGTATATCATCTTCTGATCAATATGAAACCTTCTATTTTGTCTAAATTGAGTTATTCTCTGCTTATATCTTTCTCTAGCCTTCGCACCCTTTGCTGCCGTCGTCTGTTTGACTTCCTCTTTCATAGTTTTAAGCCTTTGTCTTTTGACTCTATATTTTGCTTCAAAATCGCTTAATTTCCTTTTCCTTTTTATCCTATGTTCACCTTTCCTTTCTTTTTCCAGCAAGTAGACTCCCATATTCAATCTTTTAATTTCTCCTTCAATTTTACTTTTCCATCTAGATTGATATTGCTACTTGCATGTGATTTTCTTTAAACCTACCTGATGCATAACCCACACACTACAAGGTCGTTTGCTTGTGTGATTTTGCTACTTTTCACAAAGTTGATTGAATTATCAATTTTTCTGCTATACATCTTATAGTCTTCTCGTCAACTTTTCTAGACACCATCTCTTCTGTCGTTCTTCATTTTGCCATTGTTTCTTCAGTTGTTCAACAATCTTCCCATTTTCTTGGTCTAGTTCAACATTGTTACTTCCATCGTCACTTGTATCAGGTCTAACTACATTACTATCCACTACCTGGGTATTTTTATCTCCCTCATGGTCGTTTTTGGCCTCAGATTCCTAATTCAAAATTTCCTGCTGAACAGCATCCTTTAAGCTACCATTCTTGTTCTTGACTCCATCTTCAATTTTCCTTTTAATCATTTCGATCACCAGTTTCGATAGCCACGCGTAATTTCTGATGACCCTTGTCTGGTCACCAACACACTGCTCTGTTGATTCAAACATACCCCTTAATCTCCATTCTCTAAAAATTCTTTTTCTGTAGCCTCTGGTGGGTTTCCCTCTCCATCAAAAGCCTTACTTCTATAAAAGCATTCCATCACTACTTTGTTTACTTCTTTATTCCATCTCATTCTAGCAGTATTAGATAAGGACTGGGCCCTCGCTGCTTACCCAAGAACACCTACCTGTCGTCGCCATTGCATGTAGTACGGCTTGACAGAAAGCACTCATGTGTAGGTTTAGTGAATTCAACTTTGCATTACCACCAGTGTTTTTACCGAGAAACCATGTATAGGGAAGTTGCCCACCACATCTAAAGGGTTCCCTTTGCACATATTGCACTGTAAATAACTTTGACTATTTGCTGTCGATGCGGAATTGGCAAAAAGAGATTTTTATGAGTTGCTTTTGCTGTCTCCTCAATTGTGGAATACAATAAAACATTCGGCTGTTATAATTATCAGGTCAGAAGTATACAAAACTCGAGTCGTAGTTGGTTACCTTTGTTCTTATCATGTCATAGGTCATATAAATATCGAAAGGAATTGTGCAATTACGCGGAGAAATGAAGAGTCTAAATTTTAATGTGGGTAACAAATAAAAGCCAATAAGGAAAGGAAAGAAAATTCTCGCTCATAAGGGAATCCTGAAAAGTTAGAAATTAGACCTCCATTTATGCTCTAGGTGTTTATGTCTCCGTGTATCTGGATATTCTACAGGGTGATCCGAAGATACCTTGTAGTTTCGAAAAACTCTGCTCCTAAAGTTAGACACCTTATAAATTTTGTTGCCACTTACGAACTCCCACTGTCAAATATTCAGGATTTCTTGGAATATCCTCCACGCAGTGAGCTGCAGTTAACACGTGCACATTAGTAATTAATGCCCCACCACATGTCTGCCACACTGGTTTTGGTTGATGAAAATGGAGATACACAATGAACCTCCAATTCTCAGGTAGGGCTTTTGTTCCGCCGACCATTCTTTGAGCTGGCCTCCTAACAAGAAGGGACAAATCGGTAAATTATACAAAGATTTGAAATAGCATATCCGTTCATTATCGTCACTCCGTCTTACTCTGCTCAAGTATAATTTATTGAAGCAGAGTAGATCAGAAGCATATTCTTTCTGAGCAGGCTTCGTGATAAAAGGTGACAAAATTGACATAGATGTTAGACAAAGTTTTAAAAGGAAGGACAGTCGGAGAGAATTTGGCCAAGGATATATTTTGTTTGAGCAGACTTGCTTATATAAAGATACAAAGTGTTAAATTGTAATTCACAGATTCTGAAATAGCAAATAAACAGTTCTCCACCTGATACAGCAAAGTTTCGATTGATCACGAACTATCTTGCATTAGCACAAAAGCGTCATAAGCCCTCAGTAGTACATAGTTTTGTTAACACTGTCAACTATGCATGTAGGCCGAACTTCCTTGAAAGTCTTGATAAAGTGAAATGCGTCCTAGAACGGCATTAATGCCACCGCCCCCACACCCAGTCGTTCTTTGACTCCGTCATCCAAATGACTCCTGATTGCATTATTTCTCAGTCCGGTGCGAAATCCGAAAAGATCCCGGTAAAGGTTCAGTACCTCTGTAGGTGCACAGAGGACTATACGCTTACACGTAAAAAATGCATCATAATTTTGATTCTGAGGAAACACAAAACCTGGAGTTTTTATCAACTCACGCGATAATGCAGCTCGCGTATCAGGTTGGCAAAACTTGTCGACACTTACAAACCTGCCTCACATGCAAATAGCAGGGCCAATGGAAACCCATTTATCCCAGTATGATACCAACATCACATGAGAGTATAAAGACACCCTCCAGCGATCTTCAATACGAGAAAACTATTTATTGACACCTAAAGCTTGCATATCAGAGAGCGTGTTCTGTTAACAGATAAAGACCAAGAAAGAATACAAAATAAGGGATTTCACATTTAAGATGTAATTATTTTTCTTCTGATCTACAACCATTTGTTTCATTCTGGGTGAAGCTGTGAAGCAGTACTTTAAATCTCAGTACATTCTATTGTTTTGATATCCATTATTAGCAACAAATTACTTCAAGGCATTTTCTTCCTGTTCTTTTTCGTACTGGCCTTTTGATATATCTGAAGTGAATTCAAACAATGATCACTGGGTCTGAAGTTTGCGAATCCTATAACATACACATACACTTTGTAACCATTCACAGGATAATAAACATTTACAGAACATCATTTATTCTTCCTTTCTGACATCGCTTGACCCTGAGATTCTTTAGGGTCATTGAAAATAATTTATGCAATACTTCAGACTTCAATATTATGACAGCATTTCAACCGAGGCGAGAGAGGACAAATGGCTTTTGTTCCTGGCCGAGGTCATGTGTTCATGTGATGAGTTTGGAGCCTACTCAGGGAAAAAGCAAAAGGTTACTTTTTGGCAACAGGAAAGGCATTTTCCCAAGACGTGTATATCTTTCACCTTAGTAAAGGTACAGTTCAAGCAGTGCTTGTAGGGAAACAAAATTATGCGAAGACAGTCTACGAGTCAGAGCGTAGAAAAACATTATATTCTATACTTACCTTTTCGACGGTTCTCCATTCCTTATGAAGACTAAGATCAGAGTCCAAAAAATGCCAAACACGACTTTCATTCTATAACTAATATTAGCAGGAAATATATAATTATTTATTACTTAAAAAAATTTTTTGTGGTACAAAACTTGAAAATCGAGTTGAAAATTTGCGACATTGTGACAGAATAAAACAACATGTTCTAGCCACTGTACGTCAAGAATAAATTCCTCCTAGATAATAGCCATCTCGAGCTTTCAAAGTGAAAATGACTGCCAAAACATGCGATTCTGCCATAGGCCAACATTTTCTAGAAAATTCAGAATGCGCCAAAATGTATAAGGACGAGAAGTTTCGGATAATTGGCACAACTAGATCGTCCTTTCATCTAAGTGTATTGGAGTCTGTCTACATTAAAACAACAAAACCAGTACTCTGTAGGC